>JAIUZE010048009.1:0-13517 GCA_022085475.1 Heliosperma pusillum | reverse complement strand
ATGTTATTCATGGTTCATTAAACTCGACATTTCGTGGCTGGGAGAACTCGGAGTTACTCCCCACTGACTGTGGCTTCCGTGTTTATATTTAATGCGGTTGGCAGGTTTGTGATGCATATATTGGGTACATTGACGAGCTAGCGAGCGAAGTATTTACCTTGGACCTATATTCGGTTCTTAGATTGTATATTATTATACACTCTTTTATTTCCGTATTTATACGGGAGATATGTCTCCCGTCTTGTATATTTCTTTTGTATAATATTATTTCCGTTTTGTAATGACCCTTTTTATTTATGACACCTTTTATTGTATTCTTATCTTTTATCTAGTTAAATTATTTTTTTTTCTTTCCGCAAATTTGAGGGTGTCACAAGGTGTCTCGGTTTTGACAAAACCCGAGTGCAAATGGGTTGGTAGACAATGTGGGTTCAAATTTCCATGTCTGGACCCTGAAGGTTTGGGTGTAACGACACAAGTGGGATGATTCTCAAAATTCTCGACTATTAATCTGTAACCGTCTCGAGAAGGACTTAGGGTAGAATGATTGAAAGATAAGGTTTTGGCTCCGCCCATTGAACTTTGACTCCAGGTACTTTGACATTGGGTTCATATGTCCTATATGGTTGTTGTAACTTCGATATTCAACCTCGACATTTTATTTTTTTTCTCCTTTTTTCATTCTTTTTTTCGTCTTCTTTTTTCTTTTCTTTTTTCGTCTTCTTTTTGTTTTCTTCTTCTTTTTTTTCTCTCTTTTCTTTTTTTTTTTTTTCTTGTTTTCCTTTCGAAACAACACTTCGGGTTGCAACATGGTACATGTTGAAACATTTGGGATTCGCCAATAGATTTGGGTTACTAACCATTCTTGTTAGAACTGGTCAGTCTCTTATGTTCTCTTCGAGAGGGGTGCTCTTGTGGGGAATGGGCTTGTCTTCCGTCATCGACATGTCTATTGGTCTTGTCTTGAGCACAAGTTTTGATGGAGGTTTTCTACCGCCAGACATGAAATAGGTAAAGGAAATGGTCACTGGATCCTAAGGTACTTTACCATCTACAACAGGATACACTTCGTGCTAGGAGCACTTTCGAGTGCGTCGTGCATTTTAGATTTATGAAGAAAATGAAATGGATCTGGAAATGAACATGTAACACTATTCGAAGTGATAAACGTTTGACAGACTCAAAAAACAAGCGATCTTTAGGACACACCCTAGATCGTGGAACTACGACTCGATTTCAAGTAAGCAAAGTCTTAGACTCGACTTTGATTAAAACTCAAAAACAGACTCCGACTCGTAATCATCAAATCTGGTATTGGGCCCCATTCTTCGAAGTGGGCTAGAACTTAGAACGATCAACGAAAATTTGTCCCACATATGTCCCATTTAGGCAGCATACTAGCCGAATAAGATGGGACACATCAACATTGTCTTCAACGACCCTTTCCTCAAGAAACACCGAGCGAGTATCAGTCACCGAATCAAAATCCCCTTAAACAAATAGGACTCCACTCACAAACGACATGGTAGACTCTTCGAGACTCGGCAATGGACCTAGACCCGGAGAGTGAGAAATTTGACTTACTCTTTTTGGGTCAGACACGGCTATGGACGGTTTTTCAAACCTAAATACGGCTAGAACTCGACATGGATCCTAAGAACGAGCTATATCGACTCTTTAGTAATGGGCCCTAGACATAGCAACATAGCTCGGATGGGTCGTCGTCCTGGAACATAAACATTTGAGTTGATAATGAGCTACCAACATGATTCTTTGAATGAATTTTGAAATGTGTTACTCAACCCGCAAACACATTGGAAATGGGCCATTGGCCTTATTCCTCGAACATCGTTTGGAATGGGTCATCAACCCGACTTTTCGAACTGAACGAACCATTGTTCTTCGAAATGGATCTTTGATCCGCAATGACATTTGAAATTGATCTTCGACCCGCAATAACCTTCGAAATGGATCTTTGATCCGTAATAACATCTGAAATGGATCCTCGATTCGCAATAAAATCTGAAATGGATCTTCGATCCGCAATTGCATTTGAAATGGATCTTCGATCTGCAATAACATTTGAAATGGGTCTTAGACCCGCAATAACATTCGAAATGGATCTTCGATTCGTAATATCATTTGAAATGGAACTTTGATCCGAAATAACATTTGAAATGGATCTTTGATCCACAATGAGATTTGAAATGGATCTTCGATCGTTTGAAATGGATCTTCGATCGGTAATAACATTTGAAATGGATCTTTGATCGCAATGACATTTGAAATGGATATTCGATCCGCATTAACATTTGAAATGGGTCTTCAACCCGGGATAAAATTTGAAATGGATCTTCGATCCGCAATGACATTTGAAATGGATCTTCAATGCACAATAACATTTGAAATGGGTCCTCAACCCGAGATAACATTGGAAATGGATCTTCGATCAGCAATGACATTTGAAATGGATCTTTAATCCGCAATAACATTTGAAATGGATCTTAGGCCCGCAATATCATTCGAAATGGATCTTTGATTTGACTCCACATAGGTTAAGTGTGACTACCCCGTGATTGAACCAACATGGTTCTTGGGTTCGTGACAAACGCCATAGGTGTTCTAATTAGGGCGTCCTTCTGGATTGACTCAAACCAACAGGTCGACATTCATGACTTGGACCCAAAGATCGATTTGGGTGACTCGTTTGATATGTGTCTTAAACTAACAAAGACTCACTTAAGCCCAAGGTCGAACCTAACACACCTAGAATGGGCGAACAAAAGCCCAACTTGACTGACTCGACCCAACTGACTCAAACTTGGTTATGGGTTTGGGTTAGGCTTGGGGAATGGTTTGATTGAATTTAAAATTTGGAAAGGATTAAAATGAGCATTAAAACGAGCAGCATCTCGGCTTAAAATGGCTTGTTTTGGGTTAAAGAAATTATAATCCTAATTTGGCAGCACTTCGGCTAAGAAAGAGTTCTTTTTTCAGAAGACAAATTTTGCAAAAGGAATCTCGGGATTATTCTAATCCTAATTTGGCAACATTTCAACTTGAAAATGGATCTTTTTTCAAAAAATGTAAATCGAGAAAACTTGGGATTATTCTAATCTTAATTCGACAGCATTTCTGCTTAAAAATGGATCTTTTTTCAAAAGATGCAAATCGAGAGAACTTGGGATTATTCTAATCCTAATCCGACAGCATTTCAGCTTAAAAATGGATCTTTTTTTCAAAAGAGTTGAATCGAGAATATTCTAATCGTAATTCGACAGCATTTCAGCTTGAAAAAGGTTCTTTTTTCAAAATAGGTCAATCGAAAATGACTCGGGATTTTTCTAATACTAACTGGACAACATTTCAAAAAAGATCTTTTTTCAAAAGAGGTCAATCGAAAATGACTCTGGATTTTTCTGATCCTATCTGGACAGCATTTCAGCTTAAAACGGATCTTTTTTCAAAAGAGGTAAATTGAAAAACTACTCAGGATTTTTCTAATCCTAAATCAGTAGCATTTCAGCTAGAAAAAGGTTCTTTTTTTCAAAACAGGTAATTTTGAAATCGACCCGATTTTTCTAATCCTAAATGGGCAACATTTCAGCTAGAAAAATGTTTTTTTTTTCAAAAGAGGTAATTTAGAAATCGACTCGGATTTTTCTAATCCTAAATGGGCAGCATTTCCGCTAGAAAAAGGTTCTTTTTTTCAAAAGAGGTAATTTTGAAATCGACTCGGATTTTTCTAATCCTAAATGGGCAGCATTTCAGCTAGAAAAAGACTCTTTTTTCAAAAAGGTCAAATTTGAAAATAATTTGGATTTTTCTATTCCTAAATTGGTAGCATTTCAGTTAGAAATTGATCTTTTTTCAAAAGAGTTGAATCGAGAGAAATAGGTTTGAAAAGTTTGACTTGAAATTTCGAAAAATGGGACAATATGAAACGCGATTTTCGAAAAAAAAAAAAAAAAAAGACACGGGATCCACATAGCATGTAGTCATTCGCATTTTAGGGATGCAATGCATGGGCTAGACTCTTCTAAGCCTCGGTCGGTCTCTAAAGAGGGTATGTGCCAATGAAATCGCTTTGTCGGGGTACCAATATACTCGTCACAGCTTGTAGCAAATGACATGTATAAGGTGGCCAACCTCCACAATTCACCTTGTTATTTAAATCAGACACAGTGGACGTCATTTTCCTATCGTGGGGCGAAACCCCAAGGAGAAAATGGCCTAATCATAAAGTCTCAAATGGGTTTATGCATGATTAAATAAAATAAACATGACAAGTAACCTAATAGCCATTCATTTTCTTTTCAAGCTTCACGTTCCCCATCAAAGTCACTAAATTGTGGATACGGGAAATCGCTTCCACGGGTAAAAAACACAAGTTTTTCTTTTCAAGCTTCACGTTCCCCAGCGGAGTCGCCAAATTATGAATAAGGGAAATCGCTTCCACGGGTAAAAAAACACGAGTTTTAAAAGTCTTTGAAAAACACATTTTAAACCTTAGCATTTGAAAGGAGTCGCCACTAAATTTTTATAGAATTTAGAAAACAGATTTAGAGATTTGAATTCGTGTGAGGTTACGTGTTAGGAAGACAATTTTAACTTCAATAAAAAAGCACCCAACCCCGCCTGTAATAAAACGGTCTCTACCAAGCATAATGAATGGCTATTTGGAACGAGTCATATGAGATGCAACCATGCAATTTAACCCTAACATGTGACGTCAGTTCTACGTCGGTTTTAATGCAATTAACTTTGTCAAAGTTATTTAGCACGTGAGTTCATTTTAAACTAATCTAGTTATAAACAAACAAACTAAAGAGAAGGGAAGAGAGCACTCTTACTCGTAGCATAAGAAAGATTAACGCACATTAGGGGTTAGTAAATAACACATACAATGTGAACAAGACTAAAACAAACAAGAATCGGCATATGACATAAAATAAACATGTGACACAGAATTAAGACAACATACGATTGATATATTCAAAACTAAACCTATTCATATTGAAAAAAAAAAACAATAACGATTAACAACAACTCAGCAACATAAATTAGAGAACTATAGCGATTAAAACGACACAACTACATTAATGAATTATGATGGTTGAAACAGTAGCATGACATACGGAATACGATTTAACGAATTAAACATGAGGAAGAATGAATTAATAACAAACAACACAATACAAAATGATAAAGAACGGTAAAACAATAGAAGAACGATAAAGAAAGACGGAAATTAAAAAGAAAATAGAAGTATAAATGCACCCTCAACATACATATATCATTGACCTTTCTCTTGAGTACTTAATCGATAGTAAAGTATAAACCGAGGGGCCGTCGTCGACGAAATTGAACTTGAACACGTTTCTTATAAAGTCAGTTTGCGCAACGATTTTCAAACACTCATAAAACCTTCGTTACTCGATGGATCGTCGATCCGAAAGATCTTTTGGAAACTAGAAAGCAATTTGTTATCAGAAACGGGATCGTATGTGTCAATAGGTGTTCTGAGTGGAGATAAAAATAGGTTTGAAGTAGCGGACAGACACGCGAAATAGAGCAGGGGCTGCTCTGTTTTGTGCGGCTCTTTTGAGTTGTTTTTAGGGTTTGTTTTGTGCAATTCTTTTGTGCTTCTTGTTTGTAGATTTTGTATGAGTGCTCAACCTGTTTAAAGATGGTGGTAGTGGGTTTATATAGAGAGTTTGGAGTTGTTAGAATAGGGTTTGGGGTGAATGGTAGCAGTTTTCGTTGGCTCTCTTTGTGCTGTGATTCCGAGCTCTTGCTAGGGTTTTGGGGGGCGTTTTTGTAACACCCGGAAATGTACCCTATTTTTATAATGAAAATATTTTACGAATACTTTTCAGTAATTTTAAGTTTTAATTTAGAATTTAAAGTTTCGAGTCGAATTTAGAATTTCCGAGTTCGTATTTGGAATTTCCGCGAGATTCCATGAGAATCCCGTCTTAAGGCGAGTTTGACTTTCCTTGACTTTTTCCTTCATATTCCACTCACTCCCTTAACCTATTTCATTCACTCAAACACATTCAACCTTACTTCTTCCTTAAGAAACCAAACCCTTGCCTCCATAAACTTTTCGATCTTAAAATCATCGTAGCTCATTCGTTCTTTGCTTAAATTCACGTAAGTTCGTCTCATTCTTCCCCTCTTAGCTTCCTCTATCCGTATTGATATTAAAATCATCGTCTTTCTCGCGTTTCAAACTTTCCGTCTTTCTCAAGATGAATTTTATTCATCTTTTATGATCTATTTGTAGGTGGCGACCTCCAAGATCCCGACAAAGACTATTTTCTAATTGAAGAGGAGCTTGACGAGTAGTGAAGACGCTTAAAGGTAACGGTGAAGGGTTACTCGGTATCATTTACGTGTTTTACATGTTATCTATGCTAGAAACCGTATTTAGAATATGGTTAGTGAGCTTGGTAATTGTGTTGATGATGATATGTGTTGAATGTTGATAATTCATATGAGTTTTGATGAATTATGATAATATTTGATAATAGTTGAAAATGGATCCTTAGTGAAAAATGGCATTTTCGAGTACATTGGACCCCAGCCGGTCGACCGGCAGCCGGTCAGACCACCGGCTGGGGCAGTGGCTGTAAATTGTTACACTTTTACGTGATTTTGAAATATGAGGTTGGGCTCAGCCGGTCGACCGGCAGCCGGTCAGACCACCGGCTGAGACACCCCTTCTTTCTTCCATGTTTTCAAATGACCCTTTGGTCCAAGCCGGTTGACCGGCAGCCGGTCGACCTGACCGGCTGGGACACACTGATGTTTGAAGTTGGTTTCCGTATGAGGCATTGGCCTGAGCCGGTAGACCGGCAGCCGGTCAGCCTGACCGGCTGGCACCTGCTGAATGTTGTTTGAATTTCTTGTTTACGGTTTTCATTTATAATAATTCCGACCGTTCGTTTATCGTATAATTTTACGTAGTGACTTATAATATTCATGTTTTGGATATATGATATTTCATTCGCTTGTATCACATGTTTTGTGACGGTTTTTGGTATGTTTCCACTTTGAGTCGGTTTTTACAAATGATACGGTTTGAGCACTATTTTGTCTTGTGCTTTGTACTCTCATTCCCTGGCTACCTTCCCGTGTAAGGCTGGAATGTCGGAACGGGGGGATGTATCCTACTTCTTAAATGCATGTGTAGTGGGCATACGACGACGTTGTTGGGAGTTGAACGCTATGCGTTGATCGACCCGGCCGTCAAATGTTGTGTACTTGCGAGGTGGTGTTATTTGCATGTAGCGTACCGCTTGTTATGAGGCTTGTGCTCTTTTCCGCCTTTTTCGTGAATTGATCTACCGAATTTGGGGTACTCGGCAGCAATGATTGACCGAGTCTTGGATGCGAAACGTCATCGATGTCGAATCGGAAAATGGTTTATTCCGAGAGTCTGGCCAGGTTTAGACTAGGACCGGATATTTATATCGTCGTGCTACCAGGAGGAAATTAGTCTACATATACGAAATGTCATCGTGTATGCGTTCAGAGAAACGTCTTATCTCGTGGATGCTTGTTAATCATACTTGCCATGTACACGGTGCTAGTGCGTTTCATTTACCATGAGAGAAGTCGTCTTTGTGTTGTCGTCTTTGAATGCGTGATTTCATGATATTATTCATGGTCATTGCATGATTGGGCACCGTCTATGTATTGGGTTGTTTGAATGGATGATAACATGATGGATTTATTCATGGTCCTTGCATGACTTGACATGGTTGTTTGTCGAGTCTCAATCTTATCAAACTTATACCGCTAACGGTGAGATGCAAGCCCTAGTGAGCGTATTCGGTTGCCTAAGAGTGTCTTCCCCGAGTCTTGAATAACATGACGGTTTCGGATTTGATTTCCTTATGATCTTATCATTATATATTGGATTGCCTATCTATTCTTATCGTATCTCACATGTATATATTTATGTATGCATGCTCTACTTTTGTATTTCCTTTGATGTACGTTTAATGTGATATGGTCGGGAGAACCCGGAGTTACTCCCCACTGATTGTGGCGTTCATGTTTTTCATGAATGAACAGGTTGCTTGCATGGATGGCTTTTTGCTTTGACTATTTTGGGTTCGGTTGTGAGCTAGCGGGCGTTGTCCCTGGAAGTTTCACCTCTAGACGATTTTAGCTAGTTTTGCTAAACACTTGTTCTTTGCTAACATTTTGAGAGACCCCGTCTCTTTGTTGTATTTCGTACTTAGTTTGTAATATTTTGACACTCCTCGTTTTATCTATCTTGCATGTATAAAAGTTTTTAAATTACCGTATTTCCGCATACTATTTCACATGCTTGTATGTTTTTTATTTCCGCATTCGCGAGGGATGTCACAGTTTTCTTGATGGGTAAGGTACATATATGGTTTGGTAGATGGGTAGACGGGTTAAGGTTAATAGGTAGGTCGTTTGAGGTCTAGATCGCTGCTGGAAAACAGAGGGGAAGGGGGGCTATTTTGGTTCGGTTATGGGCCTCCTTTAGCACGTTTTTTGAGGTCTTGCAAAGGCTTATATGGGGGTTTGATAAGTGGGCTAGGAGAGGTGGATATTAGGTTGAGATCGGATCGCAAATCGGGCTCAAATTGACTTTAAAACGAACATAAAAGACCGTAGCAAACTGAGTTTATAAAGATCGTTTTAAAACAATAATGAGACGGAAAATCCAAATAATTCATAGACGACTTTTCAAGTCGGGTTTAAATAAATGTTTATGGTATTTTCAAAGGAAGACTCGGTTTTGAAATGAATTAAAAAATGAATCTTTTCGAGACGGAAAATCTATTTTAAATTTCATTTAAAATATAAATCGTCGACGGCACCCATTTTACATCGTAAAATGAACACAAATAATGACAAGGTCATATACGAAATATACGTTGTCCTATCATCATCGGGTGTTTGGCGGGATTTCTATAAATGCATGTATCGACGGATACGGGTATCTACAACTTGATGTCGACATCTGCACACTACAATTAAAGAAAAATTACGCAAGACCTCTTTGGAATTTCTACTACATCTTGTACGAAGCAGCTCTGGGTCGGGTCCACCTAGACCCGGACCCGTACCCGGAAAGCAAACCTTAGACCCATACCCGACCCATACCCGCAAGGGTCCGAAATCAGCAGACCCATACCCATACCCAATGGGTCCGGGTCGGGTCCGGGTCTACCCGCGGGTCTGAACTTTAATATTAAAAAAAAAAATTATCCCCAATTTTCAATCACTTACTAACCCCAATTTATCAAATCACCCAATTTTCATACTTAGTTATAACATTTCATTCAAATCTAATCCTAAATAATGCAAAAACAAATAATAAAGCAACAACAACAAGCTCTTCTTTAACAAGAATCTTTTTATCAAATAATAAAACAACAACAACAAGCTTTGATTTAAATCTCCCTTATCTTCTCCTAGCTCTTCAAGTTTTCATTTGGGGTTGAATATGAGGTTTTCGTCTAAAAATACAAGCTTGATGTATATGTTTAATTAATGGTGTTCTTTGTTTTGGAAAAACGTTTGAGAATGGAATGAAAGGGAATATTGTGGGTCTTCTAGGTTTTCCATAAGTTTAAATGGTTGAGATTAGAGTTTGTGATATGTGTGTTTTATGAAGGGAGAGAAAAGTCTTATTTGAACAAAAAGATGTGAACTACGTATTTTCAACAGTAGTTAAGTTTAATTTTTTTTTTTTTTTTTTTTTAAATTAAGGGTCTACGGGTCGGGTGCGGGTCTCGTAAGTCAGACCTATACCCGGACCCGAATTATTTTTTGAGGACCCATACCCGACCCATACCCATTGGGTCAGAAAAAATGAGACTCATACCCGCCCCATATGGGTCCGACCCGACGGGTCTGGATCGGGTCTTGGACCCACTGCCATCCCTAAGCAACTACCTCTTACCCGCAAAAGGACAAACCATATGATGCACTTTCTAGAAATATATTAAGATCTCTAATCCAAACAGAAGAGATCGGCAGATATTACATTCTTATAGCAGTCCTTTTACACTCACACGAGCAACTTGATAGGAGCCAACATCTAAACGGAAAATAAGACATGCCGGGCATTTTGTCAGATAAACCAAGAGAACGGTAGAGATCAGCAGCTTGGCGACGGTGTGAAACCAAAGGAACAAGTTTGATAAGTTCTTCCATATCAAGAACAGATGACAAAACAATGGAAAGAGCTATTAATGTAGTCACTTGAGAAGGGTACATTATTGATCCTGCTGAATGATTGGAGCCTAACATCACCAATTGGCAGGAAAACATATATAAATAAAAATGAAGAAAATAGAAACCATGAATCTAAGCAGGGAAAAGAGACATTCGACACACAAAAGAATACCAATTCAGAAAGAATTTGACAAAATAAATTAATTGAATCCCATATGATGCAAAGTTTACAATTGGAAGAATAAAATAGATAATGGCCTATGTCCTATGATCATTAGTATAATGAATCAATAACTCTAAAATAGTATATTAGCAATATATAAAAGAATAACATATTCCTTGACATGGAGATGTGAGCACCCATCTACAACTTAATTATACCTAATTAATGAGACAGCTTCACAGTTTCCTCTTACCCGCGTCGAGTCACTGAAATTGACCCAACTCTGCTATCTTGTGTTTGTAGTCAACCGGTAGTTGGGTGATACCTTGAAACGAACAATTAGCCTCCTCTCTTTGGAAACTTGGGACAACTCATCTTCTTGGGAATTGATTGGGGAGTCAAGTTTCCGCTTCTGGTAGAGACAGGGAACAAAGGCTTTACATCAATGGGCGTAGAGCAAGGTCTTCCGTAAGAACGAGGTTCGGCATTGCGACTGAATGGCAACTGATTCTACTCAGACATGGGGATGTTGATTGATCCAGAAGAAGAAGAAACCTTATTCTCCTCGTCGGATAATTTCTCAGAGAAGCAAGCATCCGTAAATGCATCCATACATTGAATGGTAAAGATTCCATCTTTTCTATTTCATCATCCTCAATTCTAATTTGACTAAAGCATTCACCATTGTTGATTTTAGAATAATAAAACAAGGAAATGAAGGTTTATGAGCAAATTGAATGGAAAGAGTAAAGAGAAGACAGTAATGGAGAGAAGATTTAACTAATATAAATTAAAGCTTAGATAAATTAAGAAAACTAGATTTGCGCGGGAATGGTAAGCCTAATATGGAAGAACGGAGTGTTGTCATCGAAGGTAACATGACGGGAAATGATGAGTTTACCACGAGCGAGGTCAAAACATTTGTAACAACGAAACTCGGGGGGTAACCAAGGAAGACAAACTTTGTGGAGCGAGGGGCGTGTTTGTGAGAACGATTGAAGGAGAAGTTGGGAAAACAGACACACCACAAGACACGGGGGTAAGAGTAAGACTAGTTTTTTGTGAACGAGAGCGGAAGTAGGTGAGCGAAGACGGAAAAGTTTAGAGGGTAAGATGTTATGTAAGTGAACAGTCGTGTATAAGGCATCGACCCAGAATGTAAGGGGTTTGGAAGAGTGATGGCGTAAGGCAAATAAAATTATTTCATTGATATGACGAATCATTCGTACCGCCTTTCCATTTTGTGAATATGTTTGGGGACAAGAAAATCAAAATACAAAGCCATTTTTATTTGCGAAATTACGGAATTCATTGCTATCAAATTCGCGGCCTAAGTCACATTGATAAACTTTAATAGATCGTTGAAATTGTGTTGTGACATAGTTGCGAAAATTTAGAATTTTGGAGAATGTGTCGGATTTGAATTTAAGTGGGTAAACCCACACAAATTGTATGAAGTTATCGATTAAAAGTAAGTAGTATTTGTAACTTGCATTACTGGTGATTGGCGACGTCCAGAAGTCGCTATGTATATTGTCAAAAGGAGCAAGAGCAGAAAAAGATGAATCATAAAACGGTAAATGTTTATGCTTACTAATTTGAAAAGAATGACACAGGGACGAGTTTGATTTATTAAGACAAGAAATGCTAGACTTAGACTTAAGAAAATTTAAAACATTGGCACCCGAATAACGAAGACGGGAATTCCAGACATCGGACGATAAAGAAAGAAGGTGCGGATGGGACTTTAATGACGTTGTGGTTGACTCGGCTGACACGGGTAGAAGTCACCGTCACTATTTCTCCTCAGAATCGGTTTCCCAGTCGCTAAATCCTTCACAGAAAATGTGACAACCCTCGCGAATGCGGAAATATAAAACATACAAGCATGTGAAATAATATGCGGAAATATGAAGTTTTAAAAACTTTTATACATGCAAGATAGATAAAACGAGGAGTGTCAAAATATTACAAACTAAGTACGGAATATAACAAAGAGACGTAGTCTCTCAAAGTGTTAACAAAGTAAAAGTGTTTAGCAAACAAGCTAAAATCGTCTAGAGGTGTTTTATCCAGGGACAACGCCCGCTAGCTCACACCCGAACCCAAAATAGCAAGCAAAAAGCCATCCAATGCAAGCAACCTGTTCATCCATGAAAAACATGAACGCCACAATCAGTGGGGAGTAACTCCGGGTTCTCCCAGCCATATCACATTAAACGTACATATAAGGAAATACAAAAGTAAAATCATGCATATATAGATATACATGTGAGTTGTGATAAGAATAAATAGGCAATACGAGATATAATGATAAGAACATAAGAGGCCCAAATCCGAATTCATCATGATATTCAGACTCGGGAAAGACACCCTTAGTCAACTATATACTCACTAGGGCTTACATCTCACCGTTAGCGGCATATACTTGATAAGATTGAGACTCGACAAACAAACCATACCAAGTCATTCAATGATCAATCTTATAATCATTCATCCAACCATACCAATATATTGACGACATCTCTCACGGTAAATGAAACGCACTAGCATCGTGTACAATAGCAAGACAAGCCAATGGAAGTCCACAGGATAAGACGTTTTCCTGAACCGTATACGATAAGACGTTTCGTATACTCATGACCTAGACAAATAAGTTCACGGGATAAGACGTTTCCCGGAACCATGTACGATAAGACGTTTCGTACACACAAGACTCTAATCCTCTCGGTAGGACGACGATAATAATACGGTCCTAGTCTAAACCTGGCCAGACTCTCGGAATAAGACGTGTTCCGATTCGACATGTGGTAAGACGTTCCACATCCAAGACACGGACTTACAATATATATGACGAGTACCCCAAATTCGGTAGATCAATTCACGAAAGAGGCGGAAAGAGATCTATAGTCAAAAGTCAAGCTAGTACGCTACATGCAATAACACCACCTCGCAAGTATACAACATTTGACGGCCGGGTCGATCAACGCATTGCGTTCACCTCCTAACAACGTCGTCATATCCCCACTAAACATGCATACAAGCATCACGGATACACCCCATCGCTCCGACATTCCAGTCTAACGAGTATAAGGTGTAGCCGGGAAATGAGAGTTCAAAGCAC
>JAIUZE010048007.1:0-26023 GCA_022085475.1 Heliosperma pusillum | reverse complement strand
ACTTGCAATTTCACTCCAATGGCCCAAAATAACCTCCAATATCCAAATTCCATCGATTCCCGAACTTTTTATCCGGGGCACGCATCCCGAGGCGGCCGAAAACTCGCAAAAACTTCACAAAACCGTTAGTAACTTCAAAAAATTTTGTTTGATGCAATGTCTAATTAATCGAAAACAACTTAAATGCTAAGGATTAGCAAAGAAACTTTAAAGAAATATGCACAAGGATAGAGTAGTACATGGTTTGCCGTGTATTTAGAGGACGATGGCGCGGGATTACTATTTCAAGCTTTTCAACTTTCATAAACGGGGTCTTCAAGCAAGACCTCTTCTTCCCCCTCCTGGGCACATCCTTGGAAGTAATGTTTGAGACGGTGGCCATTCACCTTGAGGAGCTTTCCATCCCCGGGCCCTTCCACTTTAATAGCTCCATGGGTAAACACTCTCTTGACGGTGTAAGGTCCAAACCATCTTGACCTCAACTTACCCGGAAAGAGCTTAAACCGATTTTGAAACACAAGAACTTGATCGCCCTCCTTGAAAACCCGACGGTTTATCATCCCATCATGCCCATCCCTTGTTTTCTCATGTAGATGGAAGAGTTTCATAAGCAGTCTTGGCGAATTTCTTAAGTTCTTGTAATTGGAAGCGTACGGTGCTTACCGCTCTCATCTTGGTTTTGGTTGAAAGATAGATTTGATTAGCCCAAAAGCTTTGTGCTAACCTCACGGGGACAGGTGGCAAGCCTTGCCATAGATGAGACGGAATGTGGACATGCCCAATGGGGGTTTGAAAGCGGTCCTATATGCTCACAATGCATCAACTAGCCTCTTTACTCCAATCCTTTCTATCCGGATCACCGTCTTTTCAAGTATCCTTTAAATTTCACGGCTTTTGAGAGTTCGGCTTGCCGTGGTTTGTGGGTGATAGGACCGTGGAAATTTTATGATTCACCCCAACCTCTTGAAAGGCCTCCAATCACTTGTTTCGCAACAAAAATGGTCACCCTATCACTAATGATAGCCCTTGGAAAGCCAAACCGGGAGAAGATGTTCTCTTGAATGAAAATGGCTACTACCTTGGCATCATCGGTGCGGGTAGGAATTGCTTCAACCCATTTTGACACATAATCCACCGCCAAGAGGATGTACAAATAACCACCGGAATTAGGAAAAGGGCCCATAAAATGAATTCCCCATACATCAAAGATCTCACAATATAGAATAGGTTGTTGTGGCATCGCATTTCTCTTTGTCAAATTCCCCACCCTTTGACGTCGGTCACAAGTTTTTACAAATTTGTGGGCATCTTTGAAAAGGCTTGGCCAAAAGAAACCGCATTCAAGCACTTTTCTAGCGGTTCTTCGTGGCCCAAAATGTCCTCCACAAGCATAGTCATGACAATGATGTAAGATGGAAGGGATCTCACTTTCGGGCACACATCTTCTCACAAGTTGATCTTGGCAAAACTTCCACAAGTAAGGATCATCCCATGTATAGTACTTTGCATCGGATTTGACTTTGCTCTTTTGATGAGAAGAGAAATGGCTTGGAAGCCGCTTTGTCACCAAATAGTTGACCATGGTAGCATACCATGGCTCCTCCACTTGTATAGCATAAAGTGACTCATGAGGGAGACCTCCTTCAACCTCTTCAAGAGGGCATGATGGTCTTCCTTCATGGTTTAGCCGGCTCAAATGATCCGCCACCACATTCTTCACCCCTTTCTTGTCTTTTATTTCCACATCAAATTCACTTAGGAGAAGGATCCACCTCAACAACCTTGGCTTAGCATCTTTCTTTGCCACAAGGTATCTAATGGCAGCATGATCGGTGTAGATGATCACCTTGGTGCCCAAGAGATAAGATCGGAATTTTTCTAGAGCATAAATCACACCAAGGAATTCCTTCTCCGTCGTGGAATAGTTCTTTTGAGCATCATTCAAGAGGGTAGAAGCATATTGGATCACCTGGGGTCCCTTGTCACTCTTTTGACCCAAAACCACTCCCAATGCATAGTCACTTGCATCGGTCATGATTTCAAATGGAAGATCCCATCGTGGTACTTGAATAATTGGTGCGGTGACCAATCTCTCCTTCAAGTCATTGAATGCTTTCCTACATTTGTCATTAAAAACAAATTCCGCTTCTTTGTGCAAAAGCTTGCATAAAGGGTTAGCAATCTTGGAAAAATCCTTAATAAATCTCCGGTAGAAACCGACATGTCCGAGAAAAGACCTAATGTCTTGGGTGTTAGAGGGATAAGGTAAAGTTTTTATGATGTCAACCTTAGCCTTATCCACCTCAATCCCCCTTTCCGACACTACATGTCCTAAAACGATGCCATTAGTCACCATGAAATGACATTTTTCGGAGTTTAAAATGAGATGAGACTCTTGGCATCGCTCTAAGACAAGAGCAAGGTGTTTTAGACATGCATCATAGAAGTCCCCATGGACGGTGAAATCATCCATGAATACTTCTATGATCCTTTCTACATAGCCGGAGAAAATACTCAACATGCACCGTTGAAAAGTTCCCTGTGCATTACACAAACCAAAGGGCATACGACGATAAGCAAATGTACCAAATGGGCATGTGAATGTGGTCTTGACTTGGTCCTCGGGTGCGATTGGGATTTGAAAATAACCCGAGTACCCGTCAAGGAAACAATAGAAAGCTTTTCCCGCTAGTCTTTCTAACATTTGATCAATAAATGGTAGCGGGAAATGGTCTTTCAATGTAACCGCATTCAAGCGGCGGTAGTCAATACACACTCTCCAACCGGTTTGTGGTCGGGTGGAGACCAAGTCTCCTTGTGCATTCTTGACTACCGTCACTCCTCCCTTTTTGGGTACGACTTGAGTTGGGCTAACCCAACGAGAGTCGGAAATAGGGAAGATGATACCCATTTGCAATAGCTTAATTACCTCTTCTTGCACTACCTCCGCCATGGGTGGATTGAGCCTCCTTTGGGGTTGTCGGACCGGTTTGGCATCCACGTCAAGTCGTATCTTGTGCATGCAAGTCACCGGGCTTATCCCTTTTAGGTCCGCTATGCTCCACCCAAATGTTTCCTTATGCTTTTCAAGTAGTGATACCAATTTGTCTTCTTGGTCCTCGGTGAGTGTGCTTGAAATGATAAGTGGTACGGTGTTCTTGTCCCCTAGAAAGATGTACTTCAAATGGCTTGGGAGGGTCTTCAACTCGACCTTCGGGGGCTGGATTATGGAAGGGAGGGGCTTGTGGAGTGGAATACTCAAGGCAAACAACTCGGACAAGTTTGCTAGTGCAGAACGCAGGCTGCGTCCAGTGACGCAGGCTGCGTCGTGTGACGCAGGCTGCGTCGAGCACTGCCTTGCCCTGTTTTCAGCATCTCTATGACGTTGAGCTCCTCATATGTTTCTATGGGCTCTTCCCTCTCCAAGTCTTCAAGACATTCCTGCACATCAAAAGCCAACAACAAGCGCAAACCTTCCTCTTCAATGGGGTTAGTTAAAGCTACCTCGAGTGGGTCTCTATCACAAAGTTTATACATTTGATTCACTAATGGCTCAAAGATATCCAAGAAGAAACAAGATTGATGGTCACTCGGGTGCCTCATGGAGTCATATATATTGTAAGTTAATCTTTTCCCTTCAAACTCCATAGTCAAACACCCGTTTGAAACATCGATCTTGGTATTTGAAGTTTTCATAAACGGCCTACCAAGAAGGAGAGGGGTGGCACTAGAGCTAGATTCCATATCTAAGACGTAGAAATCCGCCGGAAAGACAAGATTATCGACTTCCACTAGTACATCCTCTACCATGCCCTTGGGGTAAACACCAGACCTATCGGCAAGTTGAATGACTACCCCGGTCTTAGACAAAGGTCCTAAACCTAGGGTCTCATAAATAGATAAAGGCATGACGTTTATAGAAAGCCCAAGGTCTAGCATGGAACGTTTAAAACTCTTTCCCCCAATAGTGCAAGGGATGGTGAATATGCCCGGGTCTCCACATTTCTTGGGTAAATTTTGTTTGAAAATGGCCGACAAATGTTCACTCACCCTAACCTTATGGGTTCCCTTCTTAGGATTTCTCCTAGGTGTACAAAGTTTTTTCAAGAAATTTGCATACCTAGGGACACTATTCAACAAGTTAAGAAGCGGGATGTTTACCTCACATTTCCGGAAAGTCTCATATAAGTCATTCTCCTTGGCATATTTCCTTGTGCTTATCAAAGCACTAGGAAATGGGACTTCCGGTATGTACTCCTCCACTTCATCATCTTCAATAGTGTCTTTGCCCATCATTGAAATGTCTCCCTTGGGGTCCTTGCTTGTGGATGCCCCTTTCTCATTTTTCGATATCTCTTCTTGACCAACCACAAATTCTCCTTGGTCTTCAATCTCAATGGTTTCCATCTCAATATTCTTCATCTTTTCCTTTCCTTTGCCAAGGGGGTTTACTTCCAACTCTTTGCCTCCCCTCAATGTCATGGCACTAGCATTTTCCCTTGGTGGGGGAATGGTTTGAGAGGGGAATCTTGTGGAGCTTGAGGCTTGGGATTTTGACAAATTTGAGGCCATTTGGGATAGTTGGGTTTCCAAGTTGTTCACCCTAAGGTAGTTAGCCTCCCTATCCTTCCTTGCTTCCTCTCTATCCCTCCTTGCCTCCTCCCTATCCTTCTCTTGATTGGCAAGAAGTGTTTGCAAGATGTCACTCAAGTTCCCTTGAGAAGAAGAATTCCCTCCTTGATTTGGACTTTGGTTTGGTTGTCTTTGGGATTGAGAATTACTTGGAAAATTTGAGTTGTTGGGTCTTGGGTTGTTGAAATTTCTTTGGGGATTTTGGTTGAAATTAGAGTTTCGGTTTTGGGTTGGATTTTGGGCTCTCAAGTGATTGAATTGACCATTTTCAAAACTCTTTGACTTGTCTCCTCCCCACCCCAAAAGATCACGATTTCCCACTTGGTTATACATTCCTCCACCACTTGGGTTTCTAGCAATGTAATTCCCATACCCCATGGCATTGACACTCTCCATGGTGGCTCCTTGCTCAATCATGATGTAACATGTATTTGTAGCATGTTCACCTCCACAATAAGAACATTCAAGTGATTCGGGGTGTTGAGAAAATGAATTACCTTTGTTAAAAACCAAGTTGGATACCAAGCTTTTAAGTTCACCCATCTCTTGCATGAGTTTGTGATTTTGAGAGGCATGAGAGTCTTCCATGGAAGATACATTTCTAGAGCTTCCTCCCCTTTCATTCTTCCTCCCGTAGCTTCTTGTGTTCATAGCCAACTTCTCAATAATGTTGTTGGCCTCAGCCACATTAAGTGTATCAATGCCACCTCCGGTGGCGGCTATAATCATCCGTTGGTCGTTTTGGCATAATCCTTCATTGAAGGCCGTCAATAGATCGTCCCCCGACATCCCATGATAAGGGCACCTTGCCACGAGACTTTTAAAACGTTCCCAATAGTCATAGAGAGTTTCCCCCATGTCTTGCTCAATGGTAGTGATGAACTTCTTTGAATGTTTATGCCTTGAATCCAGGTAATATTTCTCAAGAAATTTCTTCTTCAAACCCACCCAAGTAGTGACGGAATGGGCCGGAAGACAAAATAACCACTCCTTAGCGGCATCTTGTAGAGAGAATGGAAATGCCCTAAGCTTAAATTGGTCTTCGGTCACTCCTTGAGGGATGGCCCCTTGGCATATCATGTGGAATTCGGCCAAGTGCCTATTGGGATCATTCCCCACCATTCCATGAAATCTAGGCAAATTATGGGCAAAGAACCCCTTGAGCTCGAAATTTACATCCCCCATGGGAGGGTATGCGATACACAACGGTTGCTCTTCATAGTTTCTTGCCCGGATTTCACCAATAGTTCTATTATCTTCCATTTCGGGTGGGTAGATGATGTTCAAAGGTGGTGGTCTCCTAGGAGGTGACTCAAACAATTGTTCTTGTGGTTCTTGAAAAATATTGTTCCCAAACTCTTCTTCACTAGGCTCCCTCCCAAAGGGTCTCCTATAGAGGGGGTTCGAAAACAACCAATTGGAAATGCTACTTGAGGACGGGTCAATGTCTTGGTCACCAAATCCTTCTTGTGACCTAGGCATAAACTTTTAAAAATAACTCCACAACACAATTAGTAACTTCAAACCCAAGTAACCTACAAACAATACAAAAAGAAATATTTGAAAAAACAATCTAAACAAATTATGACACTAACAAGAGTTCAATTTGATATTTAGCTATATTGCCTTCCCCGGCAACGGCGCCAAATTTGACGAGCTTATTTTACGGTGTCGTTAATTCCACAAATTAGCTAAATCAAATAACAATTTATAAAACCAAATCTAGACTCAAACCAACCTAAATAAAAGGGTAGTAAGGGTAAGAAAAGGGTCGAACCCAAGGGAAAGCGGTATTAGCTAAAATAATCTAATCTAGACTCTTGCAAAATATCAATTGGCAAAACTAATTACTCTAATCACAAATTAAGACACTAATTACTAAATTAAGATACTAATCAAAACAAAGACTTAAATTAATTACAAACTATGATATTCACAATGGAAAACATGTAGGAAAGCACAAATGGAGAAAGTTTTTCATGAGAATTTGATTATCAGGTCTAAAATTACCAACAACAACTAAATACTCAAAGATTCAAATATGGAGAAATTACTTAGTGCAATTATCCCAAGTTCCCCCACAATTAACATAGTAAAGACCCTTCTTTCCTTCCTTTCTCTAATTATCTATTACAAACTTCTAAGAACTAGCCACAAATGAATTAAACCATCCATAAATGACTCAATACAACTAAACCCATACTTATTAAAACATAAGCATAAATAAAGATGCAAGCTTTAAGCACAAAACCATAGAAACATGCTAGAATCATGTAATAAAACATTAAACCATGTCCTAAATACACAATAACCCAAATTCCACTCAAAAGATTCCAACTTTTAAACCAAAGTTACAATCTTTCAAAGTTGCTTCAACAAATATCAAGACAAATCAACCAAATTCATCAAGACAAAGCAATTTAATCAAACAAACAATTACTAAGATGGTTAGTCTTAACAACAATTCATTCAACAATGAAATTCAAACATAGGAAAATGGAATTAAATAGAGAAGGAAGGATTAAAAAGGTCTTACAATGCTAAAAGGGAAGAACTTGTTCAAATTACACTAAGCAAAAGAAGATTAGCTACCCATAGTCTTCATATTACAACCAATTTCTAAGTAAAAACCCATTACAAGAGCCAAAGTTTGAAGAACAAAAGTAGAGAAACCTAAGGAAAATATATTGTTGAATGTTGAATGCTTCATGCCCTTCTCTCTCTTCAGATTTCTTCTTTTATACCCTTGGTCCGCAAACCTAGGGGCCTTGAAAGGTGGGCTTCCAAAAGACAAGACGAGAAAATGAAGAAAATCCGTGCTGAGAAGGGACGCAGGCTGCGTCCTACGACGCAGACTGCGTCGTGCTGTTCTGCAAAGTAAGGTAAGGAGGAATACCACCTCCTTTGGAGATCTTTATGATGATGCCTTGTGGGCCGAGAATTCGATGAAGGCTATTAGAGATGAAGCTTTAATGAATAATACCTCTCCTTCTTATGCTCCTAGGCCGAATGCTTTTGGGAAGAGACCGTTTATTCCGTCTCCTTCTAATTCCTATGCTAACAAGAGGAGGTTTAATCCTTCTTCCAATGCCAATACAAGGAATCCTGCTCCTTTTATTCCTAGAGCTACTTCAAATGTGGCTCATAGGCCTTATGCATCTCAAGGTCGTCAATGTAACATTTGTAGACAACCATACCATCCCGGTGTGTCTTGTACCAAACGACCTTATGTGTGCTTCTTCTGTCAAAAGGGTGGTCATCGTTATGACGATTGCCCCGATCGAAAGTTGCCCCCTCCTCCTCCTAAACCTAAGGGTTCAATCTTTGTCATGAGTGTAACACCCGGAAATGTACCCTATTTTTCTAGTAGAAATATTTTACGAAATCTTTTCGGCAAATTTAAGTTTTAATATAGAATTTTTTGTTCCGAGTCGAATTTAGAATTTCCGAGTTCGTATTTGGAATTTCCGCGAGATTCCATGAAAATCCCGTCTTAAGACGAGTTTGACTTTTCTTGACTTCCGAACCGTCTTTGACTTTCGTTGACTTTTCTCCTACACAACTCACACTACTCCCTCCTTAACCTAATATTCATTCACTCAAAATCAAACACAAATATCTTCCTCCTTAAGAAATCTCAAGAACTTTCCCTCTTTGATATCGATCTTAGAATTCGCCTAGCTTCTTCGTTACTTGATAGAATTCACGTAAGTTCGTCTTATTCTTCTCCCCTTACCTTCCTCTATCCGTATTGATATTAAAATCATCGTCTTTCTCGCTTTTCAAACTTTCCGTCTTTCTCAAGATGAATTTTAGTCATCTTTTACGATCTATATGTAGGTGGTGACCTCCAAGATCCCGACAAAGACTACTTTCTATTTGAAGAGGAGCTTGACGAGTAGTGAAGACGCTTAAAGGTAATGGTGAAGGGTTACTCGGTATCATTTACGTGTTTTTACATGCTTTATATGCTAGAAATTGTATTAGAATACGATTAGGAAGCCTAGAATTCATGGTATGATTAATGATTGTTGTTATATGATGAATGTTGATGATGTATAATGATTGTGGATAATTATTAGAATTGATTTATGAGAATTGAAATTGATTGATTATGTAGAGGAGGCTCTCGGGTGAAGGGGTGTTCCTGGCCGGTCGACCGGCTGCCGGTCTGCCAACCGGCTGGGAACACATCAGTAACATCATTGAAATTTTGGGAAAATTTGTATAGGGGGGTTCTGTGCCGGTCGACCGGCCGCCGGTCGACTGACCGGTCCAGACCTCATTTCTCTGTTTTTCTATGATTTTGGAATTTTGCCCTGTGTTCTGAGCCGGCCCACCGGCCACCGGTCCTCTGCCCGGCCTGGAACACGGATGTATGCTTTTCCTTTAATTTCTAAAACTCGTAATTTATAATAGTTCGCATGATCCGTTTATCGTATAATTTTACGTAGTGACTTATAATATTCATGTTTTGGATATATGATATTTTATTCGCTTGTATCACATGTTTCGTGACGGTTTTCGATATGTCCCACTTTGAGTCGGTTTTCACAAATGTTACGGTTTGAGCACTATTTTGTCTTGTGCTTTGTACTCTCATTCCGTTGGCTACCTTCCCGTTCGTAAGGCTAGAATGTCGGAACGGAGAGGTATCCTACTGCTTAAATACATGTGTTAGTGGGCATACGACGACGTTGTTGGGAGTTGAAAGCTATGCGTTGTTCGACCCGGCCGTCAAATGTTGTGTATTTGCGAGGTGGTGTTATTTGCATGTAGCGTACCGCTTGTTATGAGGCTTGAGCTCTTTTCCGCCTCTTTCGTGAATTGATCTACCGAATTTGGGGTACTCAGCGTATTCTTTGTAAGACCGAGTCTTGGATGCGAAACGTCATCGCATGTCGAATCGGAAAATGTGATTCCGAGAATATGGCCAGGTTTAGATTAGGAGCCGTTTAATTATTGTTCCTACCAGGAGGAAATTAGTCTACATATACGAAATGTCATCGTGTATGAGTTCAGGGAAATGTGATCTCGTGGATGCTTGTTAATCATACTTGCCATGTACACGATGCTAGTGCGTTTCATTTACCGTGAGAGTTGTCGTCTTGTGTCGTCTTTGAATGCGTGATTTCATGATATTGTTCATGGTCATTGCATGATTGGACACTGTCATTGTCTTGGTTCGTGAATGGATGATAATATGTTGGATTTACTGTGATCATCGCATGACTTGACTTGGTTTGTCTGTCGAGTCTCAATCTTATCAATCTTATACCACTAACGGTGAGATGCAAGCCCTAGTGAGCGTATTCGGTTGCCTAAGAGTGTCTTCCCCGAGTCTTTGAATAACATGATGGTTTCGGATTTGATTCCATATGATCTTATCATTATATATTGGAATTGCCTATCTATTCTTATCGTAACTCACATGTATATATATATATGCATGATTTTACTTTTGTATTTCCTTATATGTACGTTTAATGTGATATGGCTGGGAGAACCCGGAGTTACTCCCCACTGACTGTGGCGTTCATGTTTTTCATGGATGAACAGGTTGCTTGCATGGATGGCTTTTTGCTTATGCTATTTTGGGGTTCGGGTGTGAGCTAGCGGGCGTTGTCCCTGGAAGTTTCACCTCTAGACGATTTTAGCTAGTTTTGCTAAACACTTGTTCTTTGCTAACATTTTAAGAGACCCGTCTCTTTGTTGTATTTCCGTACTTAGCTTGTAATATTTTGACACTCCTCGTTTTATTTAACTTGCATGTATAAAAGTTTTTAAAACTACCTATTTCCGCAATATAATTCACATGCTTGTTTGTTTTATATTTCCGCATTCGCGAGGGTTGTCACAATGAGCCGTGCCGAAGCCGACGCTCATCCCGAGATCATTACAGGTATGTTCTTAATTTTAGAGCAACCGTGTCTTATTCTTTTTGATACCGGTGCTTCAATGTCTTTTGTGTCATCAACCTATGCTAATAAATTATCTATCAAGCCTACATCTAGTGAGGATACTCCCATATCCTTACCATCTGGAGATATTATCTCTTGTTCTAGTCTTTATCCAAATGTACCAATTTCTATTTCCGGTTCTATCTTTCCCGCAAATCTCCTTAAGTTTCCTCTAGGAGAGTTTGATATTATATTAGGTATCGATTGGCTAGCTATGTATCATGCTAGGTTCGAGTGTCGTGATCAAAAGATTTATTTAAAGAGTCCTTTAGGGGTTAGAATAACCTATAAGGGATCTCATCCCCGAAAAGGTGTGTCTTTAATTTCCGCTATGAAGTTGGTAAGTATGGTTAGAAAAGGTTACCAAGCATTCTTGTGTGTTGTGACTTCTTCAAATACCTCTTTGCCAAGTATTGAAGATGTGCCTATTGTTCGAGAATTCGTTGATGTATTCCCCGAAGATTTGCCCGGGATTCCTCCCGAGCGTGATGTTGAATTCTCTATTGATCTTGTACCTGGTTCTGGACCCATTGCCAAAGATCCTTATCGTATGGGTCCGTTCGAATTGAAAAAATTAAGGAAGCAGTTAGATGATATGATTGAAAAGGGTTTTATTAGACCAAGTTCCTCGCCTTGGGGTGCTCCCGTTCTCTTTGTAAAGAAGAAGGATGGTTCTATGAGACTTTGCACTGATTATCGTGAATTGAATCGGATTACAATCAAGAATAGGTATCCTTTACCAAGAATTGAAGATTTGTTTGATCAATTAAAGGGTGCTTCTACTTTTTCCAAGATTGATTTGAGATCCGGTTATTATCAAATTCCGGTTAGAGATGTTGATATTCCAAAGACCGCTTTTAGTACGAGGTATGGTCATTATGAGTTCAAGGTGATGCCATTTGGATTGACGAATGCTCCCGCTATTTTTATTGATCAAATGAACCGCACATTTAGTGAGTATCTTGACAAGTGTGTGGTGGTATTCATTGATGATATTCTTATTTTCTCCAAGTCCGAAGAAGAGCATGTTATTCATTTGAGGATTATTTTGGGTGTTCTCCGTCGACAGAAGTGGTATGCTAAGTTCTCAAAGTGTGAATTTTGGTTACCTAAAGTGTCCTTTCTTGGGCATGTGATTTCTAAAGAGGGTGTAATGGTGGATCCTTCGAAAATTGAGGTCGTTGTTGATTGGAAGAGTCCGACTGATATTAGAGAGATTCGGAGTTTTCTTGGTTTAGCTGGTTATTACCGAAGATTTGTCAAGGATTTCTATAAGCTTGCTAGACCGATGACTCAGTTATTGAAGAAAGAAACCAAATTCCTATGGAATGAAGCTTGTGAAGCAGCGTTTCAAGAGTTAAAGAAGAAGTTAACTACCGCTCCGGTGTTGACTTTGCCTGAAGATGGAGTAGACTTTGATGTCTATTGTGATGCTTCTAAAATGGGATTGGGTTGTGTTCTTATGCAAAATAGGAAAGTGGTGGCTTATGCTTCAAGGCAATTGAGAGTTCATGAAGTGAACTATCCTACTCATGATTTAGAATTGGCCGCTGTTGTTCATGCTTTGAAAGTGTGGAGACATTACCTAATTGGAGTTCATTGTCGTATCTTCACCGATCATAAAAGTTTGAAGTACATATTTACTCAAAAAGAGTTGAATATGAGACAAAGAAGATGGTTGGAATTGGTGAATGATTATGATTTTGAGCTGTTGTATCATGAAGGGAAGGCTAATGTTGTTGCCGATGCTCTTAGTAGGAAAGCTTCTCATGCTTTGAATGCTATGCATATATTACCTGTTGATCTTTGTGCCGAGTTTCGAAGGTTGAGTTTGGAATTCGTAGAGCGTGGTTTTGTTCATATTGGTGCTATGATTGCCGAACCTGTGTTTCTCCGTGAGATCCGTGAAAGCCAAGTTGATGATCTTACCTACAAGTCTATCCAAGCCAAACTTCTTGAAGGTAAAGGTAAATATTTCAAGTTTGATAATGAAGGTGTTCTTCGTTTCCATGGTCGTTTATTTGTTCCTAATGCTCTTAATTTGAGGAAGCGAGTTCTTGATGAAGCTCACCTTTCCCCTTATTCTATTCACCCCGGAGGTGATAAGATGTACATGGATTTGAAGCTACAGTTTTGGTGGCCGAACTTGAAGGGTGATGTTGTGTCATATGTTGGTAGATGTCTTACTTGCCAACAAGTGAAGATTGAACACAAGAGACCCGGTGGATTGCTACAACCGTTGGATATTCCGCTATGGAAGTGGGAATCTATTTCTATGGATTTTGTTATGGCTTTGCCGAGAACCGTTGGAGGTAAAGATGCCGTTTGGGTTGTTGTTGAGCGTTTGACCAAGTGTGCTAGATTTATTCCGATCAAAGAAACTTGGAGTTTAGACCGTTTAGCGAAAGCTTATGTGGATGAAATTGTTAGATACCATGGTGTTCCTATGGAGATTATATCCGACCGAGATCCGAGGTTCTGTTCGAGATTTTGGAAGGCTTTACTAGAAGCCATGGGTAGTAAGTTGTTGATGAGTACTGCTTTTCATGCCGCTACGGATGATCAGACTGAGAGGACTATTCAGACTTTAGAAGACTTGCTTAGGGCTTGTGTTCTTGACTTTTAGTCTAGTTGGGAAAAGAGCTTACCGTTGGTGGAGTTTTCTTACAACAATAGTTATCATGCATCGATCAAGATGGCTCCATATGAAGCTCTTTATGGAAGGAAATGTCGAAGTCCTATATGTTGGAATCAATTGAGTGACAATCGTGGTTTACGCCCCGATGTTCTTGTTGAAACCATTGATAATGTGAAGGTCATTCGTGATAGAATGAAAGCCACTCAAGACCGTCAAAAGTATTATGCCGATATTCGAAGAAGACCTTTAGAATTTGAAGTTGGGGATAAAGTGTTCTTGAAGGTATCTCCAATGAAGGGTGTTAAACGGTTTGGTGTTAACGGTAAATTGATCCCGAAATACATTGGACCCTTTGATATTGTGAAAAGGATTGGTGTCGTTGCTTATAAGTTGGATTTGCCCCCGAATTTGGCTAAGGTTCATGATGTATTCCATGTTTCTCAATTGAGAAAGTATGTTAGTGATCCAAGCCATGTCTTTCAAAAGGAATTGCCCGAGCTTGAACCGAATTTATCTTTTGAAGAGAAGCCGATCCGCATCCTAGATCGTAAGGATATGATGTTGAGAAGTAAAGTGGTTCCTTTAATGAAAGTTTTGTGGAGAAGTGCTAATGTCGAAGAATAGACTTGGGAAACCGAAGCTTCTATGCGTAGTAAATATCCGAGTCTTTTTTAGTAAGGTATTTTTCTTTCCCTCAAGTTTCGAGGGCGAAACTTTTTAAAAGGTGGGGTGATTGTAACACCCGGAAATGTACCCTATTTTTATAATGAAAATATTTTACGAATACCTTTCAGCAAATTTAAGTTTTTAAATGTTCCGAGTCGAATTTAGAATTTCCGAGTTCGTATTTGGAATTTCCGCGAGATTCCATGAGAATCCCGTCTTAAGGCGAGTTTGACTTTTTTGTTGACTTTTCCTTACACAACTCACACTCCCTCCTTTAACCTTTTTTTCATTCAACACAAACACAAACTCATTTCTTCTTCCTTAAGCAAACAAAACCCTTGCCTCCATAAACTTTCCGATCTTAAAATCATCCTAGCTCATTCGTTACTTGCTAGAATTCACGTAAGTTCGTCTCATTCTTCTTCCCTTACCTTCCTCTATCCGTATTGATATTAAAATCATCGTCTTTCTCGCTTTTCAAACTTTCCGTCTTTCTCAAGATGAATTTTATTCATCTTTTATGATCTATTTGTAGGTGGTGACCTCCAAGATCCCGACAAAGACTATTTCCTAATTGAAGAGGAGCTTGACGAGTAGTGAAGACGCTTAAAGGTAACGGTGAAGGGTTACTCGATATCATTTACGTGTTTTATGTGATTTCTAGGATAGAAACCATATTTAGATTATGGTTAGTATGTTTAGGACTTGTGTTGTGTTGATGGATGTTGTTAGTTGTTAATTGATATGAGAATTGATGATTTGTGATGATAAATGAGGATTTTGTTGTTGATAACATGTTGATTTTTGATCGTCCTTCAATCCGTGAAGACGCAGGCTGCGCTGGGGGACACAAGGCTTGTCGTAGGACGCAGGCTGCGTCGTAGGACGCAGGCTGCGTCGTGGGACGCAGGCTGCGTCGTGGTGACGCATGGCAGCGGCACTCGCTGCCAATTGAAATTTTCCTGCACTGACCCCTTTTCGTAAAATGGATCATATCTCCTTCGTTACTTGCTTGTTTTGGGCGTGTGACATCCCGTTGGAACCGTAAGAGGATAAGCTATCACCTCCATTTGGAATTTCTGCATTTGCATGTCTAGAACTCTAGTTATGACCGTTTGAAGTGGACCCTTGTTTTCGTTGGTTTCCAAACAACGTTGTTTTGGAGAGGTGATCTATGTTTTTATTCATTATGCTTCATAAACATGTTCTAATGCTTATGTATCATGTATTGACTCATGTTTATCATATTTAAACTTATATGATTCCCTATTCTCATGTTTTGTGACGGTTTTTGGTATGTTCCCACTTTGAGTCGGTTTTTACAAATGATACGGTTTGAGCACTATTTTGTCTTGTGCTTTGTACTCTCATTCCCTTGGCTACCTCCACGTTCGTAAGGCTGGAATGTCGGAACGGGGAGGTATCCTACTGCTTAAATGCATGTGTTAGTGGGCATACGACGACGTTGTTGGGAGTTGAACGCTTTGCGTTGATCGACCCGGCCGTCAAATGTTGTGTACTTGCGAGGTGGTGTTATTTGCATGTAGCGTACCGCTTGTTATGAGGCTTGTGCTCTTTTCCGCCTCTTTCGTGAATTGATCTACCAAATTTGGGGTACTCGGCTTCTATTGATTAACCGAGTCCTTGATGCGAAATGTTATCGCATGTCGAATCGGAAAATGTGATTCCGAGAATCTGGCCAGGTTTAGACTAGGACCGTATTATTATCGTCGTGCTACGAGGAGGAAATTAGCCTACATATACGAAATGTAGCATCGTGTATGCGTTCAGGGAAATGTGATCTCGTGGATGCCTTTTAATCGTACTTGCTGGGACACGGTGCTAGTGCGTTTCATTTACCGTGAGAGATGTCGTCCTTGTGGCATCGTCTTTGAATGCATGATTTCATGATCTTATTCATGGTCATTGCATGATTGGGCATTGTCAATGTATTGGTTCGTGAATGGATGATAATATGTTGGATTTATTGTGATCATCGCATGACTTGGCATGGTTTGTTTGTCGAGTCTCAATCTTATCAAACTTATACCGCTAACGGTGAGATGTAAGCCCTAGTGAGCGTATTCGGTTGCCTAAGAGTGTCTTCCCCGAATCTTTGTATCACATGATGGATTCGGATTGTATTCCATATGCTCTTATCACTATCTATAAAATTGCCTATCTATTCTTATCGTATCTCACATGGATATCTATATATGCATGATTTTACTTTTGTATTTCCTTATATGTACGTTTAATGTGATATGGCTGGGAGAACCCGGAGTTACTCCCCACTGATTGTGGCGTTCATGTTTTTCATGAATGAACAGGTTGCCTGCATCGATGGCTTTTTGCTTATGCTATTTTGGGTTCAGGTGTGAGCTAGCGGGCGTTGTCCCTGGAATTTTCACCTCTAGACGATTTTAGCTAGTTTTGCTAAACACTTGTTCTTTGCTAACATTTTAAGTTTTAAGAGACCCCGTCTCTTTGTTGTATTTTGTACTTAGCTTGTAATATTTTGACACTCCTCATGTTATATATCTTGCATGTATAAAAGTTTTTAAAATACCGTATTTCCGCATAATATTTCACATGCTTGTATGTTTTATATTTCCGCATTCGCGAGGGTTGTCACAGATAGATAATTATGAAAAGTGGTGTTGGGGTTTGGGTTTTGTAGGGGACACGTGAGGTGCCGGCTACAAGAGTCCTATTTCCTTCTTTTTTTTTTTGAATTTGGGTAGGATTGTGAAAGGAATCTAGGGTAAATATTTGTTAGATATGGTAAGGATATGATTAAGTAAATAAAAAGATATGGTGAGATATTGTTGTTTTGGGAATTTTCGGCCAACATGGTTACATGGGTAGACTTTTGGTTAAATTTGGATAGTGAATAAGATAGATTTTTGGCAAATATGTGGTCCATAATTCAATTTTCATAAAATACTTAATATGCAAGATACTCACGTAAAATATATAATATTAAACACAAATATACTAGCAATGAAATACGCGGACACAGTCATACAATCTCGTCTTATTCTAACCAGTCACGTAGGTTCACAAAATAATTATGATGAATTTAATTGCTACCGATTAAATCAATTTCCAACAGCAAAATCTCAAAACGTCTTCTCGCTAACGCCTTTGTTAAAATGTCAGCCCATTGATTTTCAGTACTACAAAATTCTAGTCTAATGTTGCCCTTTTCAACATGGTCACGTAAAAAATGGTGTCTAATGTCTATATGCTTAGTACGAGAATGCTGAGCTGGATTTTTAGAAACATACCAGTCATGCAGCGATATATTCGGCTTCTGCAGTAGATAACGCAACCGAATTTTGCTTCTTTGAGCCCCAAGTAATTATGCATGGTCCAACAAACGTAGCAAATCCAGAGGTATCTTTTCTATCTAAGGAACATCCTGCATAATCTGCATCTGAATATCCTACTAGATCGAAATTGGACTCAAGTGGATACCATAAATATAGATTAGATGTACCAATTAAATATCTCAAGATGTAACACCCGGAAATGTACCCTATTTTTCTAGTGAAAATATTTTACGGATACCTTTCAGCAAATTTAAGTTTTAATTTAGAATTTTATGTTCCGAGTCGAATTTAGATTTTCCGAGTTCGTATTTGGAATTTCCGCGAGATTCCATGAGAAGCCCGTCTTAAGGCGAGTTTGACTTTCCTTGACTTTTTCCTTATAAATATCTCATACTCCACCCTTAACCTATTTTCACTCAAACACAAACCAAATTTACTTCTTCCTTAAGAAAGCCAAACCCTTGCCTCCATAAACTTTCCGATTTTTGATTCATCGTATCTCCTTCGTTTCTTGTTGGAATTCACGTAAGTTCGTCTTATTCTTCCCCTCTTAGCTTCCTCTATCCGTATTGGTAATAAAATTACCGTCTTTCTCGCTTTTTAAATTATCCGTCTTTCGCAAGGTGAATGATATTCATCTTTTATTATCTAATTGTATGTAGGTGGAGACTAGGAAGGTTTAGAAATCGATTAAAGACGCGAAAAGGTAACGGTGAAGGGTTACTCGATATCATTTACGTGTTTTACATGCTTTATATGCTAGAAATTGTATTAGAATACGATTAGTAAGCTTAGGAATCATGTTATGAATAATGAATGTTGTTAATTGATGAGATTTGATATGAGAAGTGATGATTTATGATAATAGTTGATGATGGTTGAGTTTAGAACAAATTGGAGCCGTCTAGACTCAAGTCACGGTCGTGAGACTCATGTCACGGTCGTGAGACTCATGTCACGGTCGTGAGACTCAAGTCACGGTCGTGAAAGAGTGGCTGATGTTTTACCTTTGCGTAGCAGAGTGATTCACGGTCGTGAGATGTAAGTCACGGTCGTGAAACTCATTTCACGGGCGTGAAATACAAGTCACGGTCGTGACTTGTGCAGTTTCACTGCATTGACCCTTTTTCGTAAAATGAGCATATCTCTTTCGTTACTTGCTTGTTTTGGGCTTGTGACCTATCGTTGGAACCGTAAGAGGATAAGCTATCACCTCAATTTGGAATTTCTGTATTTTCATGTCTAGAACTCTAGTTATGACAGTTTGAAGTGAACCTTTATTTTAGTTAGTTTCCAAACTTGTTGTTTTGGAGAGGTATCTATGTTTCTTATTTATTATGCTTCTTAAACTTGGTCTAATGCTTATGTATCATGTATTGATTCATGTTTATCATATTTACATTTATATAATGCCATATTCTCATGTTTTTGTGACGGTTTTTTTTTTGGTATGTTTCCCACTTTGAGTTCGGTTTTTACAACTGATACGGGTTTGAGCACTATTTGTGTCTGTCGCTTTGTACTATAATTCCCTTGCTACCTCACGGTCATAAGGCTGGAATGTCGGAACGGAGAGGTATCCTACTGCTTAAATGCATGTGTAGTGGGCATACGACGACGTTTTTGGGAGTTGAACGCTATGCGTTGATCGACACGGCCGTCAAATGTTGTGTACTTGCGAGGTGGTGTTATTTGCATGTAGCATACCGCTTGTTATGAGGCTTGAGCTCTTTTCCGCCTCTTTCGTTAATGTTTGCTACCGAATTTGGGGTACTCGGCGTCATATGATTGACCGAGTCTTGGATGCGAAACGTTTATCGCATGTCGAACTGGAAAATGCGATTCCTGGATTCTGGCCAGATTTAGACTAGGACTGGGTATTTATATCGTCGTCCTACCGGAGGAAATTAGTCAACATATACGAAATGTGATCGTGTATGCGTTCAGGAAATGTTTATCCCGTGGATGCCTGTTAATCATACTTGCAATGTACACGGTGCTAGTGCGTTTCTTTTACCGTGAGAGATGTCGTCTTGTATCGTCGTTCTTTGAATGCGTGATTTCATGATATTATTCATGGTCATTGCATGTGTGACAACCCTCGCGAATGCGGAAATATAAAACAAACAAGCATGTCAATTAAATTGCAGAAATAGGTAGTTGTAAAAACAGAAATAGGTAGTTGTAAAAACTTTTATACATGCAAGTTAAATAAAACGAGGAGTGTCAAAAATATTACAAACTAAATACGGAAATACAACAAAGAGACGGGGTCTCTTAAAATGTTAGCAAAGAACAAGTGTTTAGCAAAACTAACTAATATCGTCTAGAGTTGAAACTTCCAGGGACAACGCCCGCTAGCTCACACCCGAACCCCAAAATATCATATCCAAAAAGTCATCCAATGCAAGCAACCTGTTCATTCATGAAAAACATGAACGCCACAGTCAGTGGGGAGTAACTCCGGGTTCTCCCAGCCATATCACATTAAACGTACATATAAGGAAATACAAAAGTAAAATCATACATATATAGATATACATGTGAGTTACGATAAGAATAGATAGGCAATCCGATAAATAATGATAAGAGCATATGGAAATCAAATCCGAAACCATCATGTTATTCAAGACTCGGGGAAAGACTTTCTTAGGCAACCGAATACGCTCACTAGGCCTTGCATCTCACCGTTAGCGGTATAAGATTGATAAGATTGAGACTCGACAAACAAACCATGCCAAGTCATGCAATGATCACAATAAATCCAACATATTATCATCCATTCACGAACCAAGACATTGACGGTGTCCAATCATGCAATGACCATGAACAAATCTGAACTCACGCATCCAAGAGACACCAAAGACGACACAAGACGACAACTCTCACGGTAAATGAAACGCACTAGCACCGTGTACATGGAAAGTATGATTAACAGGCATCCACGGGATAAACATTTCCCTGAACTCATACACGATCAACATTTCGTATATGTAGACTAATTTTCCTCCTGGTAGAACGACGATATAAATACCCGGTCCTTGTCTAAATCTGGCCAGAATCCGGAAATCACATTTTCCGGTTCGACATGCGATAAACGTTTCGCATCCAAGACTCGGTCTTACACTAGAAGCCGAGTACCCCAAATTCGGTAGGATTTTTCAAATTCACGAAAGAGGCGGAAACAGAGCTCTAGCATCCATAAAAGGGTACGTACATGAAAATAAACACCCACCTCGCAAGTATACAACATTCGACGGCCGGGTCGATCAACGCAAAGCGTTCGCCTCCCAACAACGTCGTCATATGCCCACTAACACATGCAATTAAGCATTAAGGATACACTCCCCGTTCCGACATTCCAGCCTTACGAACGTGGAGGTAGCCAAGGGAATGAGAGTACAAAGCACAAGACAAAATAGTGCTCAACCGTATCATTTGTAAAAACCGACTCAAAGTGGGACATAGCAAAACCCGTCACAAAACATGTGATACAAGCGAATGAAATATCATATATCCAAAACATGAATATTATAAGTCACTACGTAAAATTATACGATAAACGGATCATGCGAACTATTATAAATTACGAGTTTTAGAAGTTAAAGGAAAACAACACAACCATGTTCCAGGCCGGTCAGGAGGGAGGCGGCCGGTGGGCCGGCTCAGAACACAGGCAAAAATCCAAAAATCATAGAAAACAGAGAAATGTGCTCCAGGCCGGTTGATGGACCGGCAGCCAGTGGGCCGGCCAGGAACACCCCATCATACAAATTTCAATTTTCCAAAAATGTTACTGGAGTGTTCTCAGCCGGTGGTCAGACCGGCGGCCGGTCGACCGGCTGGGAACACCCCTTCACCCGTGAACACACAACAACATCCAAACAAATTCCAATTCTCATAATTCACTTCTAATAAATATCAACAATCAATATTCATCATCAACATTCATTAAATAACAACAATCATCATCCATACTATGAGATCTAGGCTTCCTAATCGTATTCTAATACGATTTCTAGCATATAAAGCATGTAAAACACGTAAATGATATCGAGTAACCCTTCACCGTTACCTTTAAGCGTCTCTACTAATCGTCAAGCTCCTCTTCAATAAGGTAATAGTCTTTGTCGGGATCTTGGAGGTCACCACCTACATAAAGATCATAAAAGATGAATAAAAATCATCTTGAGAAAGACGGGAAATTTGAAAAGCGAGAAAGACGATGATTTTAACATCAACACGGATAGAGGAAGGTAAGGGGAGAAGAATGAGATGAACTTACGTGAATTCTATCGAGTAACGAAGGAGCTATGATGATTCAAAGATCGAAAATCAAGAGGGAGGCAAGGGTTTGAGTTTTCTTAAAGAAGAAGAAATGATTTTGTGCTTGTGTTGGAAATAGGTTAAAGAGTATGAGTATAAGTAAGGAAAAAGTCAACCAAAAGTCAAACTCGCCTTAAGACGGGATTCTCATGGAATCTCGCGGAAATTCCAAATACGAACTCGGAAATTCTAAATTCGACTCGGAACATAAAATTCTAAATTAAACTTAAATTTGCTGAAAAGATTTCGTAAAATATTTCTACTAGAAAAATAGGGTACATTTCCGGGTGTTACAGCATTATTGGACACCGTCAATGTCTTGGTTCGTGAATGGATGATAATATGTTTGATTTATTGTGATCATCGCATGACTTGACTTGGTTTGTCTGTCGAGTCTCAATCTTATCAAACTTATACCGCTAACGGTGAGATGCAAGCCCTAGTGAGCGTATTCGGTTGCCTAAGAGTGTCTTCCTCGAGTCTTTGTATAACATGATGGATTCGGACTTGTACTTCTTATATTTTTATCATTATATATTGAATTGCATATCTATCCTTATCGTCTCTCACATTGTAAGCTATATGTATGCTGCATCGTACTTTGTAATTCTTATGTACGTTTAAGTGTGATATGGCTGGGAGAAACCCGGAGTTACTCCCACTGACTGTGGCGTTCATATTTTTCATGGATGAACAGGTTGCTTGCATGGATGGCTTTTTGCTTGACATTTTGGGGTCGGGTGTGAGCTAGCGGGCGTTGTCCCTGGATTAAAACACCTCTAGACGATTTTAGCTTGTTTGCTAAACACTTTTACTTGTTAACATTTTGGAGAGACTTCGTCTCTTGATGTAGTATAATTCGTACTTTAGTTGTAATATTTGACACTCCTCGTATTCTTTCCTTGCATGTATAAAAGTTTTTAAAACTTCATATTTCCGCTATATAATTCACATGCTTGTTTGTTTTATATTTCCGCATTCGCGAGGGTTGTCACAGTTGGTATCAGAGCTTAAACGCTCCCGACGCACACACGTGAACCCTAAACTTAAATCACTTGACCTTGAAATAATAAACGAGAGATGGGTAGACTTAAGGACCTAAGGTGGTAGTCTTTGGTGTACTTGATGTTTGTTAGGTTCTAACTTGTTTGTTGATTGTGTTGAGTGATGTTATGTTTGTTTGTATCTACCGTCTTAAGGTGGATCATGTGTTACCTAGAAGAAGTATCCTCTACCAAAGATTGAAGATTGTCAAGCCTAATTGAAGTGTATTTCTTGCTCATCGATGTTTTCCCTCGTCCTTAATGTATCATGCTCTCTTCCTTCTATCTAAGTGCTTCTTTCTTTTCCATCTTGTTTGCCTCTGGGAAAAATTACTCTTGTAGTTCCTCATCTTTACCATGGTATCCTTACTTCTCTTGTAACATTTTTGTGGATGCCATAACCCCATGGTTGTGGTTTATATTATACTTGGTCGGAAGGAACTTGAATTTTGTGGAATATTAGTGATTGTTAGAAATAAATTAGTATGATTGAGGAAATGGTGTGATCTTCAATTCACCCTATCATAATGATGTGTACTCTACGGAAAGGTAGTAAGATAAGTGATGATTTTAATGCTTGATGCTTGCCATGACTAATGTGTAGATAGTTCATGGTATTTGATGGTGTAAGGTTGAATGAGTTGGCTAGGACTTCTTAAACCATTAATGATTTAATCTTTTGAGCTTAGGAGTTTAGTAATATTAGAGTGTCTTGAGGATCATATCTAAATTGGAGCTAGTTGTTCTAAGTGAGAATATTTGGATGATACCTTGAGGTGTAAAATGCTTTTGAGACTAAGTGACGTCTTGTGGTTTCCTATTGTGGGTTTGTGAGTATAGGCTTGGTGGAAAAGCATTTGGCTATAGTTCTTGGATTTAAAGGTATGATCTTATCTTATGGTATCGGAGACTCGTTTGAAGTAGTAAGGTTTCGTTGTACAAGTTGAACCATTATTTACTTGAGGATTATATGTGAGTTAGTTATGATGAAATTACCTTGGACGTTAATGATAGTTGGACTTGAGGAGTTACTTTGATAATAATGAACTCGTGGGCTATAGACTCGAAAATGACGAGTATAAGGAGTAGTAGTATTTGTTAGTACTTCAGTGAAAGAAAACCTTTGGGTTGTGTGAATGATTTGAGCTAAGGAATGCTTATTATACTTGAGGTCAATTCCGTAATTGAGAATCCGTTTTGTGATATGAAAGATGGATGAATTTGGGTGGGGGATCGATTTATCAAATCTAGGTGTACCTTACTTTGATGATTGTACGTGGTACGATGGTCCCTTGTAAGAGACCTTTGTTTGGGATGAGTTACTTTACTATCACCCTAAGTCTGAAAGGAGAAACTTTGTGGATTAAATCTTAAACCCTTCCTCGTGCCATCATTCCTTTTCATTTCCATTCTTGAATGTTTTTGTCAAGATTGATCTTTAAGAAATCGCATGCTTGTATCTTATTTCTTACTCGGATATATTCATACCTCTACTATCTGCTTTGTCTCTTTCTTGACCTCGTTATTTTTCAGCGCTCCTCTCTGGTAATCTCGTGCCTTATTTATTCTCGTGTTCTCCTTGAGATTCCGTACCGTTTTCTATCTCGTTGCTCCTTCATCTTTTCTCTAGTGGATTGGATATTCCGTTTGTAAGGCTCAGAGAATAAGCGGGATGTAATTTGGGATTCTTTAGTTAGAATATGTGTCCTTGGATTGAGCAAATTTCATGTTGTATTTCATCATGGGAAATATGACTTAAGCTCTAGGATGAATCCTAATAGTGATAATGTATCCTCTCTTAGTAGTTCTAGATTTGGACATTGGTATTGTAGTGATATTTTGAGAATTGAGTTGATCATGATAATAGTTTGTTGATGTTGAGTAGTATAGCGGTTGCTTGGGATATCATTTGAGAATTTGATGTCTCTAATTGGTGGATTGTAAAAGAGACTTTGCTTTAGGGTAATTGAGTTGGTACCCAAAGTTTGAGGAGTTTTGTCATAAATGAAAATCGATTCATTTTGAGTTTTAGATGATCTAAATGATTTGAATGGTTGTCTGATTGCCAAGTGATTGGCCATTTGTGGTTTGTAATTAGTAATTCTCTTTTATTCTTAAGGAATCATAGTTTGAGATTGAGAAATGTTCGTTGCAAGCTTTGGATAGTGAATGCTCGGTTGTTATGGATTATAGAGATAGAATGGTGAACCCATTCATCTTGAAGATTAGTAACCTCCATAGTTTGCTAATGTGACTATTTATATTTGAGGCTTCGACCGTAGTAATGATCGAATTAAGGATGTTAGGGCGTATTAAAGAATTCTTATAAGCGATAATGGATTGTGGATTTTCCCTTGTCGTGAGACTTTGGATGAGACTAGTTGGATCTTAGATAATTATGTTTGGTTGCGTGGATGGTGTTTTGATTTTCGAGGATGAGAAAGTTCATTGTAAATTTAGGATAATGAGTTTGAAGTAAATTGGATTAAAGGATTTCATGGTAAGTCTCTTTTACCTTGTGGTTGATAGCGATCATGTTTCCCTATATATACATATATTGTTGGTGGTTTCTAATAAGAGTTTTGATGGAGCTAGGAAGATTAGAGTGCGTAATGAATCTTTCATGTGGATTGTTAGTTGTGGAGTCTACCGTGCCGATGGACCTTAGTAGATTCTAATTGGATTCGAATAATTGGGATTTGTTACTCGAAGTTTCCTGATTATGGAATATTTTTGTAGGAATTCTGATGATTGAAAATGATGAGTTGCAAATTGGGTAAATTGCCTTCTCTTGAGTATTTGGTTTATTGGTAGAGTTAGTACTATCGAATTCTTGTAGATCTTCGTGTAACAACCCGAAAAGTACCCGATTTTTCTAGTAAAAATATTTACTAACACTTTTCAGTAGAACTTAAGTTTTTAAATTAGGAATTTTTGTTCCAAGTCTTATTTTGAAATTCCGCGTTCGTATTTGGAATTTCTGGGAGATTTCATGAAAAGACCGTTTTTAGTCATCTTTGACTTTTCTTGACTTTTAAGTCGTCTTTGACTTTTCTTGACTTTTTAAAAGTCGTCATTGACTTTTCTTGACTTTTAAGTCGTCCTAAACTTTTCTTGACTTTTAAGTCATCTTCGACTTTTCTCGACTTTTCAGTCAACTTTGACTTCCGTTGACTTTTCCCGACTCGTCTCATAAGTGTGAAGACCGAAATTTTATTTAAAAAAATAATATTTTTGATTTATTTTTATTTAGATTTATTAAGATTTATAATAATTTAATATAATTATTTTGAATTTATTCGGAATTTAAAGAATAACTTTTACGGTTTTAACCGAACGTCATTTAACTATTCCCGAGTCATCGCAAATCCCGAAACAAAACCGAAACTCGACTTGGCATGAGTCACACGCCCATGTCATCGT
>JAIUZE010048005.1:0-12554 GCA_022085475.1 Heliosperma pusillum | reverse complement strand
GAAGAACGATTAAAGAAAGTATTAATTAGATCTTAAGTTGATTTAGTGTAAAATGAAAAGGTAGTTAGTGAGTAATGGGGGGTGTGAGCCGTGTAGTTATAGAAGAATTAATGAGTCGGGTTTTGAAATTGTTGTTACGGAATTGACTCGGGTTTAATAATTATATTACGTTAATTGATTAGATATATTTAGATATTAAGTTAATTAAACCAAATATCTAGATATTATGTTATTGTAATGAAAAGAAAGGAAAATATCTAGCTTAATTAGAGGAGAGGGAGCCGTGTAGAAGTAGGAGAATCGGGTCTGTTTTTGAAGCGATTTGCGGAGTTTAAGTTAACGGATCGATAAAGTAACAAATATCTTAGATATTTGTATTAGTTTAATCGAAAGAATTCAAATATCTAATGTGAGTGGAAAAATATGACATGGGGCGTGTGACTCATGCCAAAGTCGGGTTTCGGGTTTGTTTCGGGATTTAAGTTGACTCGGGAATAGTTAAATGACGTTCGGGATTAAACCGTAAAACCTTCTCTTAAATTCCGAATAAATTCAAAATAATTATAATAAATTATCATAAATTCTAATAAATCTTAATAAAAATAAATTAAATTTATTATTTTTCAAATATAATTTTGGTCTTTAAATTTACGAGGTGAGTCGGAAAAGTTAACGAAAGTCAAAGTTGACTTAAAAACGGGATTCTCATGGAATCTCCCAGAAATTCCAAATACGAACTCGGAATTTCCAAATACGACTCGAAACAATAAATTCTATTTTAAAACTTAAGTTTGCTGAAAAGTATCCGTAAAATATTTTCACTAGAAAAATAGGGTACTTTTCGGGTTGTTACACTCCTTCTAATCAGCTGTCTCGTGTCGGACACACGGACGATTAGAAGAGAGTTTGGGTGAGAAATGAGAAAAACTTATAGTCAAAGTCAAATTTTACTTTCTATTATTTATATTTAACATCAAATACTAATAGAAAACTTAAATTGTACAATATTTATGAATATAAAATATATATTTTATTAAATTTACATCACGTCTCTCGTGTCCTAAATTTCACGAGATGTCGTATTGCATGTCCGTGTCGTGTCCGTGTCCGTGTCCTTGTCTGTTTCAGTGCTACATAGGCTATGATTGCCTATGAGAGAGTAATTAAGTTAGTGATTATTTTAATGATATTGTGTGCTTTTTGCTCCAACTTTCAACCATCCATCTTCACAATCCAATGGCTCAAAGAAGGACTCAAGAACTCTAAATATATACATGGAAGCAATTGATCTCAACTCACTCTTTCTCACTATGAGAGAGAGAGAGAGAGAGAGAGAGAGCTATATGAAGAGTCAATTGAGTCCTTGTATATAAGTAGAGTGCTTGAGTCCCAATTGCAGCCATTGGATCAGTGAGATGGACGGATGAGATTAAGTGTATAAAGGACCTTCAACATGTTTTTTTTTTAACATGACAATTAACCTCTCTCCCCGTATCTGTTAATTTCCTTTTAGCATCCCCCTAGCCGTTAATCCTGCTTATCCATGCATGTCATCAATCACACATTCCCCACTATCACTTATCTTATACAAACATTCAAACACATTACATTCAAACACATTTACCCTCTACTGCAAAAAAAATTGTTTACCGTCAACTTTTACAATCCATTTCAACTAACTTCTCCTTCATTAACTCTCACTTCTGCGATAATTATCAAGTTTATTCCTTCTATCAAGGTAATCAGCAAAATGTCTTTATTATATTTTATCAATCTTCATCATCTTTATCTCGCAAGCGTCTGTAGGGTTTTGAATACCCTTTAAGCCCAGATCAATTGCAAGTATTAAACAAATTAAAAAAGTAAATAAGATGAATCTCATACATTCTTGCGCAGCGGAATAATAATAAGAAGTATTAAATAACTTGTATAAATCCAATAACCCCAGACGAATAATAAGCACCCCAGATGTGATGCCTCTACCGGTATCCACACAGGTACTAAACCACGCCTTGTATGCTAGTACTTGAAGGGAAGAAAGACAACCTTGAAATAACTTCTTTTATCTCTTGTGTTTCTCTCTCTATATGTTAAACTAATTAATATAAGATTAGGTTAGTCACACAAACCTTTCTTTTATAGATGAGAGAAACTTAGGTTAGTTTCCTAAAACCCTACCTAGAAGCGCAGCTGAACCTAATAAAAATTAGGGCCCTATTATTATTATTCTAAGACCGTCTTATAGTTATACTAATTCCGTACCTTTTGTGTGTGAGCCTATAGGCCCACTTAATACTACTAGACATGTAATCAATTTATGTGTCAAACCAATAATGGCCTCGAGTAAGGCATATCGACTACATAGACCCAAGCGAGTTAATTCGTATACGATAATGCGTGGACATAACTCCTTCAGCCTCCCACTTGTACATGTCCTCATAGAACAATAACCAGTCTTTTCACTGCTATTGTCTCCAACTAAGAATGAGGTAGGAAACGTGTCAACCTCATATATCCCAATTATTTTTCTTGAATCTCTGAGTTGACTTGTTAAGAAACAGATATATTACAATCATCTCATCTGAGCACGACCACGCATTTACACAAGTCACACTCTTCGAGATGCCAAGAAACAATAAACTCTCTTCATAGGGGAGTAGCAAATCCCATCTTGTCTAACCACATTCTATCATGTGCTCCATACACACCCAATGATCAGCAATAATCCCCTTTTACGGCTGACTAGGAATACACACCCTATGATCAGCCATAATACACCCAATGATATCAAAGTATACATTTCATATGTACAGAATAGTCAAAGACTCAGGTCTAAAGACCAACAAAAAAGTCAACAGCTTGCAAAGAACTCTAGTGACACTAAGCGAATCATTAGTAGTATCGTTTTGGGTGGGTCTGTCTAATATGTGTTCACCAACACACATCCATGCACCCGGTTTAGTATCTTTATACCTGACCTATGAAACATAGCCATCAACCAGCGTACATACTTGTAACAACCCGAAAAGTACCCAATTTTTCTAGTAAAATATCTTACGGATACTTTTCAGCAAACTTAAGATTTTAAAATAGAATTTATTGTTTCAAGATGAATTTTGAAATTCCGAGTTCGTATTTGGAATTTCTGCGAGATTCCAAGGGAATCCCGTTTTTAAGTCAACTTTGACTTTCGTTGACTTTTCCCGACTCGCCTTGTAATTTTGAAGACCGAAATTTTATTTAAAAAAATAATATTTTTAATTTATTTTTATTAAGATTTATTGGGATTTATGAAAATTTAATATAATTATTTTGAATTTATTTGGAATTAAAGAATAACTTTTACGGTTTTAACCCGAACGTCATTTAACTATTCCCGAGTCATCTAAAATCCCGAAACAAACCCGAAACCCGACTTTGGCATGAGTCACACGCCCATGTCATCCTTTTCCACTCACTTTTGGATATTTTCATTATTTTGATTAATCTAATAATAATATCTTAGATATTTATTTCTTTATCGATCCGTCAACGAAAATTACGCAAACCGTTTACAAAACAGACCCGACAATCACCATTTCACACGGCACTCTTACCCTCTAATAGGACTAGATATTTGTCTTTCTTTTCATTAATATAACATAATATCTAGATATTTGATTTAATTAACTTAATACCTAATTAATTACCGTAATATAATTATTAAACCCGAGTCAATTCCGTAACAACAATTTCAAAACCCGACTCATTATTTTCTCTATAAACACACGGCCCAATCCCACCATTACTCACTAAAAACTTTTCATTTTACAATAAATCAAATTAAGATCTAATTAATCGTTCTTCATCGTTCTTCATTCGTTCTTCGTCGTTCTTCATTCGTTCTTCGTCGTTCTTGAGCAAAATCATCATAAAACCTTCATTTCTTAATTAAATCCGTCCTAACTTATATTTCTAGAATATCCTCTTCGCTCTCCATCTTCAAGTACGGTTTAATTTCAAATCCGACAAAATCGTTTTCAACATTTAATTATGGAAAATCAAGTTTAAGTTCTAATAATGTTTTTCTTGTCATTTCTTATAGGGGAAGATTTTGAAGACGAGTTTGGTGACTCGTATATTTTGGGTGAAGATTAGTAGACGGGTTTATACTTCTTATTTTTTTGTGCTAATTGGTTTTGCTAGCTAAGGTAACGATTCCGAGTTACTCGACGATTTAATGTTACATAGCTTATGTTTCTTTTGTTTTTGGTTCATCTTTTGTTCTTATGTTTTTGTTTATGTTGTTGATTTATGATTTTTAGTTAGTAACATGATAAGTAGTTATTTTTATTATGTTGTATGAATAATTAGCATGATTAGTGTTCTTGACAAATTTGTATGATTTGTTCATAATCATGATTTTTGTATGGATGGTTGTTAAAATGGTTTTTTGTTAATTAAACATGTTGGAAATATTTTGGTGTTTGTTTGTGGGTAGAACCGTGTGAATGGGCTGGAGAACCGACCCAAACCAGACCATTTCAGGCCGGTTCAGGCCGGTCAAGGCCGGTCTGGATTGGTCCATGGTGGGTCCGTGATTTGGCTTGGTGTTTGTGTCGATACTTGTTTGTTTTGTTGTTGTTTTGACGGGTTTTAAATATGTTAAGCATGCGGGAAATATTAGGAAACGGTTTTTAGTAAAGTCGATCAAAAGGCCAAAACAGCCCAAACCAGGCCCGTGGGCCCAGTCCAGGCCCATGTGAAGTCCGGCCCAAATCAGGCGGTGGGTCCCTCCCTTGGTCTTGTGACGGTTTTTGAGCTATTGCCATTTGCCATTTTATCGTGTTTTGTAATATTTAGCAAGTGGGAAATGTTAATAAGTAAAATATTTAATTAAAAAGGTTTTTCATAAAAATTATTATTTCTCACATGTTAGAAATTATAATACGAGATCGTAGTTTAAATTTATATCCTTTAAGTCAAGCGGGTTTTTCGTAAGATTTAATAATTCACATGTTAGAAGTTTTAAATAACATGTAATGAATATGTTGAATTTTTATGTCTAAGTCTAATTGGTAAAGACTATGTTTCTAGCCGGTTTGACCAAACGGGTTTGGTCAAACTAAGATCTAGTCAGCCCCGTTTTGACTGATGACCCGTCTCGGGACTCGGGTTGGGGATTTGTCTTCAGGTAAGGTTTTATTTAATGAATGAATGAATGAGCCTTAGTAGATAGGAGGCGATATGATATTTGAATATGATTTATGTGCAATTAGTCACATGATAGGAAGTTTACCGTGACTGTTTGATTATATGGTTGGTGTCGTGTTGACTAAGTACCCATAGAGAATTAGGAGTATATGGCGTCTTGACCATTCTAATTCTAAATGAGTATCTTGGACCATGACATTGATAGGCCCGTACTATCTTTAACGAGCATATGGAGTTCACTGCTTGATAGCTTTTGGGTCTCGGCTTGGTGGGTTTATATCCAAGTCGGGGCATGGCTGCCTGATCCGTTTTGGGACTGGAGCCAGCTTAAGTACTAGCCATCTCTGCTTAGGGGGTCGCCTAGTAGAGTTTCTCATAGACGGTTATGTCATGGGACGGGGAATGGACTAGCTGTTGTCGCTAGGTCTGATCAGTCTAGGACTAGGATGTTTTCCTAACTTGTGGTATAGCCTCGAGTTACAGAAGTCGACTATTGACTGGACTAAGAACTTATGCCTGTTTGTAGATGTATCGGTCTTTCATGTTTGTATGATTCTATGAATCTTAGAAGGTGAGATGCAAGCCGGCTAAGGTTGATAGAGTTTGGATTACCGGTTGTTAACTGATTCACATGATATGATGTTTGATTAGGGTTTGAGTGTATCATGGCCATGTTAACGGTAACCTCTGAGCTAGCATACCAGCGTCCCTACCTCGTGTTATAGTTTATTATCGGATTCACATGATAGCTTTCATATGCTAGGTTATATGTTAGTTAATTGTTTCATAACATGAATAGCATATCATATATGTTAAGGTTGTGTATTTTCCATGTACATTGCTTTTATGTTATTCATGTTTAATTAAACTCGACATTTCGTGGCTGGGAGAACTCGGAGTTACTCCCCACTGAATTTGGTGGCTTGTCCGTGTTTAATATTTAATGCGGTGGCAGGTTTGGATGCATACATGGGTAACATACGAGATTAGCGAGCGAAGTATTTACCTTGGACCTATATTCGGTTCTTTAGGATTATATATTATTATACACTCTTTTATTTCCGTATTTATACGGGAGATATGTCTCCCGTCTTGTATATTTCTTTTGTATAATATTATTTCCGTTTTGTAAGGAACCTTTTTATTTAAGACACCTTTGTTATGTATTCCTATCTTTTATGTATTTAAATAATTTTTTTTCTTTCCGCAAATTTGAGGGTGTCACATACTAGTCATTCATGAGTATTGAAATGTCCCAACAAAATACTCTGACTAGAGACAAAAATAATATCATCATCCAAATGGAGTTCCACCACTAAGTCACGCACTTAGTGATCCATTTCATCAATGAAAATTATTTAGGGACAAATAATTCAATCAATATTGAATAAATGCACTTATATTAAATAAATAGGATATATCGTACATATATATCAATCATCAAAAATAGCTCCCACTAAGACAAACATCTCTTAGTAGTATTAAGACCACTCGCCAATGCGTCTTATACAAATTGAAACAACATGAGTCCTCAAGTTTTAAATGCAGTGGAGATTTTGTACGGGATATGCACCTATTGCATCAGCTATAATCTTGCATATACACAATTTAGCTACTCAATGAGATAAACCATTAAATGATTCATAAGCATCAAAAGCGCTTCACAATCATGAAATTCAAGTGTGTGCTTGATTCTCAACCCAAACAATTTCTTCTTGATTCACAAGCAATAAGACAATTACTTTAGTTATAACATTGTTACAGGCGTTGTGCTTGGAACCAGTCCAACTCACAACTTCATGCTTGCAGACAAAATGTATCCAGATAAGGATCAGGAACAAACTTTGTTTATATGAAATTTAAAATAGTTGTAACAGTTATAAAACAATCACATATCACAACTTCCATATCACAAATGATTCACAATGCTTCTTAAGCACATAGAATCATTTCCTGGATGGGTATCTAGTGACAATCACTAGAACTATATTGGTATTTGCTCGTCATTCGAGCACACAATAGACAATATTCTTGTTAAGTCTCACAGACTACAACAAAATTATTTTAAAATCAGAGAATTATGTCATCTACATACCAAACAATAAAGATTATTGCACTCCATTAGTCTTATTGTACTCAATTTCCTCTATCTTTCTCAAAGGAAATCAAACCGTTTGAATAACCTTGTTGAGAAAAAAGATTCCAACCCGAGACACTTGTTTCAACCAATATTGAAACTTCCACATATTTCTAGCGCACTCTAATGACGTGAAACTCACATGAAGTGTCAAACACTTCATCTTGCACGGTTCCATTAATAAATGGTGTTTTCACAATCATCCACCAAATCTCATCACATGAGTGGTACAAATTTGCTAGGTGAATCCTATTAACTATAAGCATAGTGTTGTAAACAGATTTCATCATAGTCATTATTATGGTATAAATCAAATTTTCCAGCCATGTTCCATAGATATCCATATAGCTTTCCATGTCATCTTCACATTGAAGATCCATTTTCAAAAACGTCTGTACTTTGATATGGAACATGGAGTTTCTATAGGATTTATGTGAATTTATGTCATCCTTTTGGAATTGCGGTCCATCATTCAAACTCATGTTGAGTAATCAGGTGTAACACCCATGATACTTAATGGATGAAACCGAAATATTCCTCTACATTGTAGAGGAGTTATGTTAACCTTAAATATTCCTCTACATCTCTTCAACGAAAACACAACCTTATTCCACATAAAAAAATTTCTTTTGTTCTTGGGATGGGTTGTAGAATTAATATCCTTCTTAAGGATACCCCACAAAAGCTTATGTTAGAGTCAAGACTATGTTTCAAGAAACATTTTCTTAAAATTTTCAAAGTCTGAAACCAAAATAAAAGATAGTTTAGGAACACTTCCAATCCGTATTACATATGACATCTTTTCTAATGACCTTAGATGAACACTTTAATAATTATGTACGCTTACATTATAGGGAAACGTTAGCCTTTAAAAGCATGAACATGATTTGTGTGACTCATCATCAGAATGAACTTTATCATATAAGGTTCAAAATATTTTGAAACACTTTCATTATCTCTAAGATGATCACTTCCATTTTACTCAAATTCTCTCAGTCTCTATCAGATCAAACAGTACTAACTCAACTTCTCAAGTTGATCTTATACTTCTATCTGAAATTCACCCGAAGCAAAATGACTTATTGAATCCATACATATATTTATATGTGTCATAAAAAAATCAGACATACGCCCGCTGAAATAAGTAAGAGTCGTGCTAAGTCCCGTAATCATCTAAACAAGATTCACATACTCTATTGATCCATATCAATAGGTCTAAAGATCCATCACTATGGAACTTCTATATGTGTCGCATGTTTAATGATTCAAGGACAATGACAAAAATGGGTGAGAACTGAGTCATAGAACTTGAACTCCACTAGTCATTATGTTACGGATAACATCGCTTATTACTTAGAATGTAAGGCCCAACAACTTGGTTATCCTTACTGTACTCGATCTCCTTACAAGGTTTAAGAACAACATTTGTTCTGTAGTAAAATCTATTCATGTTTCAACATAAAATAGAATTATCAACCTTGATGTCACAAGTTCATGAATGACATTTATTCAATTCTAGTTTGGAGCATAAGGCAAGGTTAAATGAACCATTTCTACATATGAAATAAGAACATTTGTTAATTTCATAATAAAACTCTTCACATTAGTTATTATTCTACCCTCTTTGAACCCATTACATTCATATTGTAATAAATTCATTTGGTATCCCATACCAAAATAGTAGAATAATAATAACTCTTACCTCAATAACATATACATATGAAGTCATACTTCAATTGCATCTGCATATCTACTAGACACTTCTAGGAGCTACTATTCCAATGCTATCATTTCGTTAATGACTATGTCATTAAATTAATGACTACAATTATCTATGTACCCGTTTCAGACTTGGTCTTCAGTTTGGGCCTGACAACAGTTGTCCTTCCCCTTACCTTACCATGTCAAGTCGATATCTCAGGTCATCATCTTAAAGAACTCAAAGATCATTCATGTAAGACTTTCTTGATAAGATATTCAAATGTCTTCAACATATTATGTTATTAAGCGAGAAACATAGTTAAGTTACATGTTTATTCATTCATAATGAACTCACATTAACTTGATGTATAATTGAATTAGTTTCAGTTGCTAATTTATACTTCCTCCGTTCCATTTGATTCTTTACGTTTGCTTTTTTGGCACTATTCATAAGTGTTTAAAATCTATAATACAACTTCTAATATATAACATAAAAGATAGTCATATGAGATCCTATTTAAATCGTCTTATCGAGTGCATTATGATTATCAAATTTTTATATTTTTTAATAATATGTAACTAAAGATATAAACAAACGAAAACATGCATTGATGTACGTGTATAAAGAAAACGTAAATAAACAAATGGAATGGAGGAAGTAAAGCATAAGAAAAATCCAATCAATCCAGATTATCAATATAATCATGTCATCATATGAGATGTGGACTTATCAGACAATCTTATCTTAGTTTTCTCGATCACTTAACAGGAACACTTTTCTGAAATTAGACAATTGAAATACTTGGTAGATATAGTCATCTCCATGACTCTAGCCATACAGTCCAAACTGTATGTTAGCTTTGGTTTTAGTTTGTATGAGATTTCCTTCATAATGAAAAATCTTTTTTTTGTAGTGAGAATAATTCTCAAGATTTTTTCGAGAATGTGATAATAGTGATAAACTAAATGTATATGCAAAAGAAACGATAATTAATAATTTATCTTAAACAATTTAAGACGATAAATTAAACATGCAACCCTCATAAATGAACAATATTCCAAGATCCTCAACACTTTGTGATTCAAGTGAGCTTTGGCTCATCGCCCAAACCACAAATGCCAAGGTAGACATCACCATGTCAATTACATCTCCATGTAACTCTCAGTTTGTCGGTTAGTCATCATATGGCACCAAATCCTTGCCTCAAAGCCCAATTCCGATTTAATAGCTATGTTAAGCGAATCAAATTGCACCGTATGGATAACTGTTACCCATCTACTCAATTCACATAATTGGCAAAGCACTGCTTTAGCAGTCACTTTAACCAACGATGCAAAGTTATTGCAGTGGTCAATAATGGAAAGGCAATGCTTAATATTTAAGAGGGATAAATTCAATCTGGCACCTAAACATGGCACTTGGTAAACTTACAAGGGAACCTATCAGTTCTAGCCACACAAGTTAAACAATAATCATTCATACATCTCATGTCACAATGAAAAATTTGTCACAAGAGGTTGATCCATATTTAGATTTATAATCAAGATATATATCGTAATTGATATTTAATTGAGAATATATCTCATTTTCCCGACCCAAAAGAAAATTTCCCGAACCAGGAAACTGAGAAGAATTATTTCTCAATTCGATTCATAATTAATAAGTAATTCATAATTATAATTTAGATGAACGATTCATCTAAATACACAAAACTTGACATTTAAATATATGACAACCTTATCCCGACTAATGAAACGATTTTCTTAATTCGAGATTCAAAAACCAATTGCCAAAACGGTTCGTAATTATAAACAATTCGTAATCGTAATTAGATAAACGATTCATCAAAACAAACAAGAATTGATATTTTTTAAAACAATATGGCTTTGATATCTCAAAAAACATATATATATATATATATATATATATATATATATATATATATATATATTCACTTACCCGAGATATAAATAAATTTCCAAAGAGATTCATAATTGTAAAACAATTCATAAGCACAATCAATTCATTGTTCTATATGAAATATAACAAAACCAAAGCCAAACCAAGCGATTTTCAAACAAAATCAATAGGTTTTGATAGATAACAAGTAGACACGAGCATAATATGACAGGTTCCTAACCGAAAATGGCCTGCCCAAGCTGTAACTGGAAAACCGAGCTAAAACATGCTAAACCACGTTGTAATGTTAAATTAATTGGTTCAGCTATAGTTAAACCGGATTTTGTTAAAGTTAAACCGATTCCCTACATAAAACTGCTCAATTTACACAGAACCAGTCTTGTTTACACCAAAATCGGTCTAAAATTATCGAAACAATTTCGAAAGTCTTTAAACACGTTAATTAATTTGTTCCACACTTGAAACTAATCAACTAAGCCATGTGTTTCGAAACTTTGTTAAGGCTTTTGGTCTCCATTCATCTTACATTGTTTGAATCTTGTCATAATCAAATTAGAGCTCATCATTAACAATGAAAAAGAATCTTAGGGTTTTAGAAAACGATTTTAGGGTGATTATACACTAATTTAAAATTAGGTTTTGCATACAAAAAAATCAATTTCATAATTTACAACACTAAATTGGCAAATTGAATTACCCTAAACATGTTTCTAATAGATTTACAAAGAATCATATTCATCATATCAATTGAATCTCTCATTACCAATTATGAGGCAAGATTCAAGTCGATTTGAATAGTACTATGCAATTCCGCTTTGATACCATCGTAGGGTTTTGAATACCCTTTGAGCCGGATCAATTACAAGTATTAAAAAAATTATCAAAGTAAATGTAATACCCGGAAATGTACCCTATTTTTCTAGTGAAAATATTTTACGGATACTTTTCAGCAAATTTAAGTTTTAATATAGAATGTTATGTTCCGAGTCGAATTTAGAATTTCCGAGTTCGTATTTGGAATGTCCGCGAGATTTCAAGAAAAACCCGTCTTGAGCCGTCTTTGACTTTTGTTGACTTTTTCCTTATATAAGTCATACTACCACTTAACCTATTTTCATTCACAACACAATTCAACATCTCCTTCTTCCTTATCAAACCACCAAAACCTAAACCCCCTTCCTTGATCGATCTTAAGATGATCGCTACGTCTTCATTTCTTGCTCAAATTCACGTAAGTTCGTCTCTTTCTTCCCCTCTTACCTTCCTCTATCCGTATTGGTAATAAAATTACCGTCTTTCTCGCTTTTTAAAATATCCGTCTTTCTCAAGGTGAATGATATTCATCTTTTATTATCTAATTGTTTGTAGGTGGAGACTAGGAAGGTTTAGAATCGATTAAAGACGCGTAAAGGTAACGGTGAAGGGTTACTCGATATCATTTACGTGTTTTACATGCTTATATGCTAGAAATCGTATTAGAATACGATTAGTAAGTTTAGGAATCATGTTATGGATGATGATTGTTGTTATTTGATGAGTGTTGATGATGAATATTGATTGTTGATAGTATTAGAAATGGATTATGAGCATTGGAAATGAATA
>JAIUZE010048004.1:0-32716 GCA_022085475.1 Heliosperma pusillum | reverse complement strand
TAGTCTTCCAGAAAAATTATCTAATTCCCATGCTAGCGATGCAAGAAACCTGGACGATTATCTCCTCTTTCCCTAGCCAGGTTGGAGAGAAAAAGGAGATTAGGGACAAATGTTAGTACCAGGTAAATCCAGCATGATCTGGAAGCTACAATATAAACTCGGCCTGACTGGGGAATAAACTTATGCAACATTCCACGTATCTTGGCACCATCCAGAGGAGAACATGTTATAAGTCAGGTTATAAGAAGTCAGCCTGACCTGACAAATCAAGTATAAACCTACCTATAACCTTTTACCTTAAGCAACCTAACATGCCAACCTTATCACCAACAAATGTCCGTACTTTTAAGGAAGACCGTTTCCATACTCCTTACCTCCCAGGAAAGCTACCTCACAAATAAAAAGGTCAACAAGTTGGTTGCGAAGGCAACTTCTATATTTATGGGAAATATCTTCATATCCTCAACAACCTACATGCATGAACTCAGCGACTGAAGCAACAAACTAAAGCATCAACAATCACCTTGACCCAGTCAATCGGTTAAATAGGGCACATTTATTATTTAATAGCAACGTCCATGTTCGACCTAGAGATCGTTAGATTAACGGATATAAATAAGCAGAAGACTTCTATCACAAACACACAACAATCTACTCTCCTCTACTTTAATCTCTATTGTATTTAGCTCCATGCAATCGCTGCAATCATCCTAAAAATATTAAAATTCCTTTCCTGGCTTGGTACCCGTGGTTTTTTCCCTTATTCCCATGGTTTTTCACGTAAAAATACTTGTGTTATTTGTTCATTTAATTACGTTTGTCATTCGTTATTCCAGGAGAATTGTTGTTTGAACTAGATACCTTGCATTTCTATCCTAGCCGGATTTGCCTGATCAAGGCGATTTATCCAGTTAAAGCACACGTGAATTGGTAAAATCGTTTGGTTGCGGATGTAGAAGTTGAACTCCACATGAGTTACTAATTACCTAGCGGAGTAGGTAATCTAATTCCTCCACTATATAACCATTCGAAATTCATAAAAATATTGAGTTCCTATATTTTGCCAAAATAATTGTCAACTAAATATTTAACCATTTTTTTATTCATAGATCGGAATTGTAATTCCTATGTTTTACAAGGAACAATAAAACAAAACAACATTCTTTCAGATTAAAATTTTAAAGTTTGATCATATATTAACATAGAAATAATAAAATATGATATTTGTTTATTTACATTTATTATAAATAATAATCATATCAAATAATATTTTAAACAAATATTAGCAACATATGAATAAAGACAAATTTGGAAAAATGGTATTTTAAAGTGCGCAAAAGCAAAATAGGTGTTTGGTTTTGAAGGAATGGAGTAGCGTTTTCACATTCATTAAATCCTTGTGTAAAATAGCCTTCATAAGTGTTTGTGTAAAATGTTGTATTTGTTTTTTCATTGAAGATAACACTGTAACACCCGCTATTTTATTAAAATGCATAATTTAATAAAGTTCATTGATTTTATAATTCTCTTTTATTTTTATTTGTTAAAATATTTTAAATTACTAATTTATTATTATTACCGTTTAATTTTATGAGAATTCCATTTTCATTTTAGTTGAGCCAAAATCGTTTCTAAATTGTCTGTTTAGATTCCAATGCAAAATAAGATTCTAGGCTAGATTTGAGTGAAACTTGACCCGTTTCAATTATGGATCAAGCCTAGTCTTAAGGGGTCAAGTGTTTTGGTTAATCTTGTATGAGGAAACCTCGTTTATCTTGTTCCTCCGAAATTTCAGATTTTCTATCCCACTAAATAATCCATTAAAGACCAAATCTTTAAGCTCCTAGAACCTCCATAACTCTCTCATTTCTCAACCAAATCACTCAAACTTTTCACCATTCTTATCCTCTCATCATGCCCTTTATTTTCATACAATAAAATCTCACCTTTCTCCAACTTTTATATATAAAAAAAAAAAAAACTTATCTTTTACCCATATTCTAGATCTCATCTTAAGATGACTGCAGTTTCTTCGTTTTTTGTCCAATTTCGATGTTTTTTGCGCTTCTCGTTCATCCCTCTTCGTTTCCTTTCTTTTGATATACGTATATGTTACTTTTGTTTTCATTTCTCATCATCTCATCATTTAAAGATGGTGTATTTCTTATGCTTTTGTTTTAATATTTGTCCTACTTTGGTCATTGGACCCTCTATAGTGGATTCTTGGCTTAAAGGTGATGTTTTAAAAGATTCAAGGTAATGTGGACGAGTTACTCGATATTACATCTTTGTGTGACTTGGATGTTGGTGTTTAAGTTGGAAAGATATTACCTATTATGTTGATTATGAAATTTGGTAAAGTTGTAGTATTTTGCTTTGTTTGATGATGAAATGAGTTGTATCCATGTATAAATACTATGCTACTCATGTTCTTCTATGAAGTTTAATTGTGTTGTTTATGCCTTAAGAAGAAAAACGTTTGATTAATTGATTTAGTTTACTCTGTCTCAAATCGTTGACATGCTTGCCTTTAATAAGATTATTTAGTAGTTGCACTTACATGAGTTATGTTTGGATCAAATATGCTAATACATGGTGTAATTTGTGTTTGGTTCCCTTACCTATTTGCATAGCTTCGCTTTGAACAAGTTTGGGAAAGAAACGAATGTATAGACTCGTCCTTAGACCCGTCCCTAAACTCGTCCCTACCCGTAAAAAAGGTTGGAACGATAATATATACAAACCTTGTTCCTCTGGGCAATAGCTACTTGAAAGTACCTCGAATACCGATCTGGAAGCAGTAACAAGCCTTCTCCGCTAGACTTTCAAGCATTTGATCAATAAAAGTAATAGGGAAATGGCCTATTTTAATCACCGCATTTAAATGAACGATAATATATACAAACCCTTCTCTCATTTTGGATCGTAGTGGGTACAAGCTCACCAATTTTTTCCTCAATTACTGTGACACCCTCGCGATTTGAAATAAAATAAACAAGCATACAAGCAGTGGAAATAGTGAATTTTTCAAAACTTTTAACGCAAAGGGCGCGGGAATCACCATAAACAAAATTCAAGCAAAATAAATAAATTAGCTAAAGCCGATAAAGGCAACAAGTAGCCACAAGGGGGAAAACAAGTCCCAAATATACAATAGTCTAAAAGTAATTGAGTCTAAACAACGCATAGGTAATATGTAACACCTTTATCTACCAAAGAGCCTTACCAAGGCCTACCTTGTTAAATGAGAGTACTAGCATATCGGTTGCCCGAGATAGTCAATATAAAATAGACAATAAAGAAACAACGTTTATTATAAATAAAGTTTAAAGTAATTACATCATCGTCTCAAATTAATACTAACAACAAATTCTCCAAACCAAGGTACTCAACACGTGAATTGAAAGTCTAAAAATGAAATACACAGCGGAAGCTAAGACTCATCATCAACGACATTCCCCTCAATCCCACGCATGCTAAAAAATTACCTGCCAAACTCCTGTTCACCATTTCCCAATGGATCACAGTTGTTTTGAAAACAGAGAAGGGGTTAGTACCATCATACATCAACCAATGCAACAATACCGATAAGCAATCACAACAAGATAACCAACATCATCTCCAACTCCAATAACCGAGTTTCCGCCGAAGCAGTCACCCCTGCCAACGTCAGACTACATATCTGAGCGCCATACCAGAAACTGATGCCATACCGCAACACTAGACATCAAAAGCCCATCTCATCGCATCGAGAGTTCCCGGAACATTAATGTCTACATCCCCCTCGTTACGGAGAACAACGAGAGGCGAACTCGGAGTGTGGAACCGTCTCCCGCCAGTCCACCAATATAGAACTAATAACCATCATCATCACAATCACAACACCATCATCTTAACCATCACAACAACCATCATCAACAATATTATCAACAACATCATCAACAAAATCTTCATCATCAATCAACAATATCATCAACATAAATCAACATATAAAAGTACTGAGTAGGGAAACCTTACCTCAAGGTAATCCCGCAAACAATGACGCACAACTAGAACTCTTCCTCTACGAATCCCTCTCCTAACATACAATAGTCTAAGATCAATAACAATCTAATTCCCCCAATTAAAATTAGGGTTTCAATAAGACTACCTAACAATACTAATTAAATCAGAGATAAGCATACTTAAAACGAGACTGATGCGAAAGAACGACTCTGATGAACCAACAATTACAATCCCAAGCTTTAGTGATGAATTAGGATGATTAGGGGGGAGATTAGAGAGTGTTTAAGAGAGCTTTTGGGTTTATAATAAATGTTTAACTGACGGATTAATATATAACCCCTTCATCATCGTAATTCAAAACCGCTCGAAAACAACTCGTCGGGTCGGTGTACTCGGTCCAGTACACTGCACTCGGTCGAGTACTCATCATACTCGGCCGAGTGCCACTTAAGCAGAAGGGTGCCTAAGCGACAGACTCGACATACTCGGCCGGATACCACTCATTCGGCCGAGCACAGACTCTTTTTGGTCAAGTATGCTCTACTCGACCTAGTACCAAGTTGTCTGAATACGGAGTATTACAGTCTTCCCTCCTTAAGAACGAACTTCGTCCATGAAGTTCAAAACTCAATGATCACAATAACAACAATTCAAGACCTCTACCAATAACTCCCAACACAACACTACACAATGTATACATTACCAAACGATACTAACCACTACAATTATACCAATGCCAACGAAACTACAACTAATATCAACCAAAATAACAAAATGTTACACGACCGTCTCCTAGCTCCCTTAAAAGAATAAGGTTACGTCCTCGTAACCAAACATACCTCCTAAGTCGCTTCTTCTACATTATGGTTAGACCATAACACCTTGAGCAAAGTCATCTCCCATTTCTTGTCTTGCGCACCTTCTCATCCAATATCTCTTTTGTCACCTCAACATTAGTAGATGCCTTATCCAATACAATAGTTTCGGCCTCTAGAACATGGGACGGATCATTTACATACTTCCGTAGCTGCGACACGTGGAATATGTTGTATACTCGGTCAGGAGCATGTGCCAAGGCTACCTGGTATGCCCCATCTCCAATCTGATCCAAGATTTCATAAGGGCCAATAAACTTCTAACTCAGCTTGACCCTCTTGCCAAATCCCATCACTCATATCATAGGCGACACCTTCAGAAGAACCTTATCTCCCACTCTAAACTTGATATCTCGCCAATGCAGATAAGCATAACTCTTCTCTGGATCCTACACTGCTTTCATCTTCTGGCGAATCACCTTAACTTGTTCAATCATGTCCTGGACCATTTGTGGTCCTAAACCCGTAGCCTCCGAGCTACCATCCGAGCACACCAAACTCCTATATCTCCTCCCATACAAAGACTCGAATGGTGTCATCCCAATACTCGCATGATAACTTGTTATTATAAGAAAAATTCGATTAGGTCTAATTTATCCTCCCAATTACCACCAAATGACAACACACAAGCTCTCAACATGTCCTTTAATATCTTAATCGTCCTGTTAGTCTGACCATCCGTCACAGGATGAAATGATGTACACCTCTTTAAAGTCATTCCCATCATTTTTTGCAACTCTTGCCAAAACCGAGAAATAAACCGCGCATCCTGATTAGACACAATATCCTTGGGAACCTCATGCAGCTTCACCGCATTCTTCCTATAAGCCGATGCAAGCTCAATCTTGTTCCATGTAACCATCATAGGAATGATGTGAGCTGACTTGGTTAACTGATCCATGATCACCCAAATCATATTGTCACCTTTCTGTGACCTCGGAAGTCCCACCACAAAAATCCGTCGATATCGACTCCTATTTCTAATGTGAAACCTCAAGATACTGAATATTACCCTGTGGCCTTCGTTGTTCCCCTTTAACTCGCTGACACGTCAAACACCTTGCCACAAAGTTTGCTACATCCATCTTCATCCAAGGCCACCAAAACGACTTCTTCAGATCCTTGTATAACTTGTCCCCACCCAGATGAACCGAATAAGGTGTACATTGAGCCTCAGTCATAATTACCTTCCGTAGATCCTCATCACTAGGTACACACCACCGCCCTTCAAACCAAAAAAAACCTTATCCGCATGAATCGAAAATCTAGAAGTAGTACCATCCTCTACCACTTTCCTCCTGATGAGGTTAGTCGCGTACCCAAATCAAAGATAAATTTACCCTTGGACTAGGCTAATAACATATGAATGTAATTAGGGAAGTAAGTGGTCGATCTCGGGGAAATGGGGGTTACTTGTTATAATAGCCTTGTGATGATTAACTACCTCGGAACGAGTTGACTTTGATGATTTGTAAACAATATAAAAGCATAAACACAGTTGAAATTATGATTGTAACAAAGATAAAGAAGTCTAGGGAGATAAGTTCATAGATGAAGATTAGTTTATGTCAAGTTGGAGTTTAGAAATCATGCAATTGATTCATTGTTTAGGTCCTACAACATCTTTCGAATTGTTGCTACCATAGTACAAGATCTAGCGAGGTTTCACGTTTTCTAGTTTGAACTACCATGCTATGCTTTTTCTATTCAATTCCCGGCTTTCGGTCTTATGAAAGAACATCAGATTTAGTCAAAGATTGTGATCAGGAATCATCAACTAAAAATAAAATCAAAGCATGCAATAGAACAATGATACAAATGCAATAATTTCTTTCCAGCAATTTGAATCACTAATCAAATATGACTCCCCTATTCCCCTAGGATTAGGATTACTCACTCATTAATAAACATGATAGAACTATTGTCATAATAAGATGAATTAGACTAGTCAAGGATGATGTATGAATATAATACAAAGTTTATAATGGCTGTAAGATTAGGGTGATAACAATGATTGAAAGTGACAATAACAATAATAAAATTATATGAACAAGAACTTAGATTATATCATAAACTAAAGACTATATGATTAGATTAAGATAAGAAATGATAAGAAACTAACAAAGGACAGAAATGTTACTTGAATAAAGGGTTAGAATGGAGTATGACCAACCCAAGATACTTTTCTTACAACCCTTATAAAAGATAAAAAACTACTAGAGTTTTACTAGAACAAAAACTAGAACTAAGAGAGAGAACTAAGAGAGGATTTTAGTGTGAGATGTGTTGAGTTTGTGTTGAGGTGCTCTTCTTATATAAGCCTTGGAAGAAGTATGAAATCAATACCCATCAATGCACCTCATGAATTAGAGGGAGTCCAAACGAAATGCGAGTAGAAATACACGTCGCCGATCGAGTTTAGCTATCCCCGATCGAGAATGCATGTTTCCAGGCGTAGTTTCTTAATCTTCCCTCTTTCACGCTTCCCCATGTATGCAAACCGAAAATGGGATATGATATATTACTTCGGAAGACTTCTTTGCGTGCTTATCCTTGACTTTCATTGACCCCTATGGCATAGGAGTTGAGGTTCAAATTCTCGTAGGTACATGGTTCGGCCTTATTTCTTATTCTTTGGGACAAGTGAATGATCCCGAGACACTTCTAATTTGCCAAGACTTGCTTCTACTAACCTCATGTTGCAAGATTACCGCTTGGTTTGACAGGAAATGGCGCCAAAATGTCCTTTTACCTACAAAACTCAATTGGACGCGAGAAATGCCTAGAGAACGATGTTAGCTCATATAATCTCCTAAAAAGGCGCAAAAGACATATAAAATTGAGCTAAAACAAGGGATAAAACCATACAAAAATAGCACACATCACCTCCTCAACTTAATCTTGGGATCAAGTAGCTGCTTGCTCCGGATATCGTCATATAAATCAAGCTCAATCGTCAAATCAACGGTAGCCTCCCCCATGCGAATCACATTTATGCTCATCTTCGTTACCTCATCCCTCAACCGCATCAAGGACATAGCGGTACACACAGAATGTTGTGATACACGGATTGGTGATCCAAGTCGAACTGTGGTACACGGGGAACCACAGAGGGGCGCACTTGGATGGACAAGCGTAGAAATACGCGCATTTGTGGAGTGGCCACCAATTTTTATGGAAAATTAGAACCGTTCGACTATCTTATGCCATGTCAAGAGACAAAGTAGTGACATGAACACTAAGAAATCGTTACCCTTAGTATTCTATGTCTAGAATGACTCTTGTGGATGCCAATGAACAGTGATGTTCACAGAGATCTGGAGTAAGGGGTGAGGATACGTATTAGGAAGCTCTTTAATCAAACACCTAATCCCGCCTGCCTCGATAGCGACCTCTACTAATGATTAGGGAAATCGTTCGTATTTGATATGTTATCGATTGTATGCATGCAATGCAACATCCAACGTTTTAATCCTACCATGTGAATTAGACTATGTCGGTGAACATGTAATTAGCACTCAATTATGCCGAAATTGGGAATTTAGAATTAATTACATACGAAAGGCAAAGAAATCATACAATTACAATGACTGAATGGGATTACAATGGATTACAAAGATTACAAAAGATTACAGGATCTACGTCAGAAATATACTCAAAATGGAGATTTGAAGAAAAGGAAAAGGTTTTATTTTTTTGCTAAAGGTAAGCTTTCATTGATTATCAAATTTCAATGTTTACATGAACAATTCAAAGGATTAGAATAACAAATAAGATAATTACATTAATCCTATTTTTTCTAACCAAATTCTATCCTTTACCCCTACATTTTGTGATAACATAGAACCAACTCTTATCTTCATGCTAGCTTGAATTTCAGCAGCTATCTTTCCAAGCCATAGAATACGTAAATTCAGTTGTGCTTCATTTCTTTGACTCCAAACATTATACCAGGTAGCAACATGGATAGCATTTACGACCTGCTTCTTCATTTTAGACCATCTCTTGTTGTTATTCTTAATCAGCTGAGCGGACCCCTGACCATTACTCCTAACCAGCCATGAATCCCCTCTTACAGCATCTGGCTAAACTGACAGTCAACAAATAAATGCTCATGTGTTTCGGGAGCATTACTACACAGACAACATAAGCTATCACTGGTGACTGCATACATAACCAGTCTGTCTTTGAATAATAAACCTTGTTGCATCACTAGCCAATTAATAAATGCATGCTTTGGGAGACTAAGATTATTCCACACATTGTGATACCAATTCACCTTTGGTCCAGCATTCCTCATCCATTTGTAGCAGCTTGCCACAGAGTAAGTTCCATTTCGTACAGTCCATTCATTGTTATCAAAAACATCCCTAATTTTATCCCTAACAGCACAAATTTTCCTCCAATGCCAACTAGTATTAGCATTAGGGGAATAATCTTTCCAATGAGTCCCTTTTAAATAAATGTGATTGATCCACAAGACCCAAAGCTTGTCAGGTTTCACTACCAGCCACCAAACTAATTTTCTAATTGCTGCAACATTCCAGAGATGATTTATCTTCACCCCTAGTCCTCCTTCTTGAACAGGTTTGCATATTCTTTCCCAGCCAATGATTGGTACTCTATTATATTATGAGGAACCTTCCGAAAGAAAGTTCCTACAAATAGCATCAACTCTCTTAATCACTCCTTCGGGTAACACAAATATAGAAGCCCAGTAGTTATGCATAGTAGATAAAATAGATTTAACTAGCACAAGCCTACCAGCATAGGAAAGCTTTTTTTGCACCAAGGCTTCTGATCCTCCCTACAATCTTGTCAATAAGGACAGCACAGTCTTGTTTCTTAAATCTGCCTGCAGTTATAGGTCCTCCCAGATACTTAAAGGGGAGAGTAACCTCTTTAAAACCTGAACACTTAGAATGTTAGCCACAACCTGCTTATCCAGTCCACTGAAATAGGCACAAGACTTCTGTGCATTCATTTTTAAGTCCAGATGCTTGAGAAAAGGAACTAAAAGATCGAAGAAGCACCATAATGGATTGGACATCTCCCTTATAGAACATAAGTAAATCGTCTGCAAACATGAAATGTGTAAGTTTCATTTGTTTGCAAAGAGAGTGGTAATGAAATTCCAGCTTACTGGTAGCACAAGTGAGAATCGAGAAATACTCCATACACAAAGTAAACAGAAGGGGGAAATGGGATCCCCTTGCCTTAATCCTCTCTTTCCAGGAAAAAAACCAAAATGATCTCAATTTAAAGAAATGGTATAATATGGAGAGGAAATACAACTCATGACCATTGCTCTGAATAGTTTAGGGAACTAAAAGCCTCAAAGATCTCCTCCACAAATCCCCAACTAATTGAGTTATAAGGCTTCATAATATCCATCTTAAACATACACCTAGGGGAGCAAGCTCCTCTATTATATAATCTGACCAAATCCTGACAAACAAGGATGTTTTCTGCAATACTTCTCCCCTTTATACACCCACCTTGCTTCAAGCTGATAATCTGAGGTAAAACCAAAGATAACCTAGCACAGAACAACTTAGAGATGCATTTATACAATACATTACAGCAGGCTATGGGTCGAAATTTGTCAACCTCAACAGGTGTCTTTGTTTAAGGAATTAATGTAAGAGTAAGAGTTTAATTTGCTTGAGAATATGACCAGTTTTAAAAACATCCAGTACTGCAGCACATATATCATCACCAATAACATGCCAAGAGTCCTTATAAAAGGAACTAGAAAAGTCATCAGGCCATGGGGCCTTATGCTCAGGAATAGAAAAAATAGTATGCTTAATCTCTTCTTTAGTTACGGGTTACATAAGCAAAGACCAATGATCTTAAGTACAAATAGGGCCTTCCTTAATAATGGCAGGGTGCACTTTAGTAGTGACAATATGAGTCCCCAACAGGTATTTGTAATAATCAAGGAAAGCATTTTAATACCTTTGGGAGAACATTGATCCACTTCATTCATGTCCTTCATGGCAATAAGCTGATTCCTTAAGTAATAATTACTTCTGATGACACCATGAAAAAATTTTGAGTTGGCATCACCATCCTTCATCCACTCCACTTTAGCTTTATGTATCAAGAAACTTATGAAAGCCTGATTTAGCTCATTAAACTCCTGAATTGCAGGATTTTCTTTCTCTAACCAGTACATATTCTTGGGATCCTTACTGATATTGCTCTGAATAAACTCGAGATTTTTTAGGGCAATAGCAGTACTATTTTCAATATTATCAAAGTGATCCCTGTTAAATTCTTTGAGGCAAGTCTTCATCCTCTTTAATTTTCAAATCACCTTGTACATTTTAGTCCGTCTCACATCAGAAGACCACCATTCATTTAGATTAGCATTGAACATAAGAGACTTACTCCACATACTAAAATATTTGAATGGTTTATACATTGGACCTTCTATATTCCTACTGTTCATGAGACAAGGGGAATGATCAAAATTTCCTCTGGAAGGAAATGAGCATATATGTCCCCCATTTCCTGAATCCATTCACTATTAACAAGGGATCTGTCTAATCTAGTGTAGACCCTTGTAGAAATATCTTGTTTGTTGTCCATGTGAAAAAGGCTTTTGTAGATGGACTTTCTACCCTAGCACAATTGTTCAAACAAGACTGAAAATCATCCATTTCAGCATGACTTGTATCCCCCCCCCCCCCCCCCCCCCCCCCCCCCCCCCCCCCCCCCCCCCCCCCCCCCCCCCCCCCCCACCACACCCAATCTTTCTGCCTGGGAAAGAACACAGTTGAAGTCACAACAAACAATCCATGGTTCATGTATAGACCCTGCCAAATTCTCCATTTGCCTCCAAAGAGCTTTCCTCCCATGTAAATCATTGAAGGCATACACCATGGATAACCAAAATTTCCTATGAGTAGAAACATCAGTGACCCTCATGTTAATACATTGAGCATAAAAATCAATGAATTCAATATCAAAAGTATTAGGATTCCAGAGCACCCAAATCCTTCCCCCTTTATGCCAGCTATTATTAGTCGCAATACTGCATCCATCCATTAAAATACACTGGATACTATTCTGAGGTAAGGATTTAACCTTAGTCTCAAAGAGACCAAAAAGCCCAACCTTATTCATGTGCATAAACCACTTGACCTGCCTTTGCTTGATTGGCTTATTGAGTCCCCTAACATTCCAAAATCCAAAATTATGCATCCCCCACCCTAGGGTGAGGAACACTACCACTTGTGCCAATGCCTTACTTGGGAGTTTCCTGGTTTAGTACTTCCAGAAAGGAACGTTGACCAAACTTAAAAGAACTATATCCCCCTTCCAAAACTTCCTGCCTGGTGAGCTTAATGATGGGCCTAGCTGGAGACAGACCCGTAGAATAGGTCCCATCCTTGTGCCATACCACAAGGGTTTTCAATGGTGCTTCACTAGGTACTGTCTGCTGCATAACAGACCTAGGAGTCTCTATTCCCTATTGGGTTGCATTAATTTTTGGTTTCCAAACATTGTTGATAGGTCTTTTAGTCTCAAATTGTTTCTAGGGAATGTTCTTCTTACACTCATTTTGACCATGTCCAAAACCCTTTCAATTACCACACACCACAGGTTTTCATTCATATTCAATTTTAACAACCACCGTATTACCCAGTTCATCCAAAACTTTAATAACCTCAGGTAAGTTTTGGTCAATTTTCACATCAATCATTATTCTAGCAAACCCCAATCAAGTACGCTCCTCAGTAGCAGCATCTACCTTAACGTAGTCACCAATTAAGCTTGCCAGTTTTTTCAATCCTTTCCCCCAAACTTTCAGAGGTAACTTGTGCAGTCTAATCCATACAGGAACAATCTTAACACCATGTTTGATCAGTTCAACATTTTCAGTCCATTCCTTACCTATAAGAGACTATCAAAGAGAAAATGACCTTGTTTCAACACATTCTTTTTAGCAATATCACTCTTAAATCTTACCAGAAACACACCATTAGATAAAAATGAAACTGAAGCTACCTCATGTTTTTCCCAGATGCGACGTATGAATCCTTCAACAACTTCCATAGGTGGATTCGCTCCAAGAATAAACCAATAGTTCTTCCTATGATCCAGTTACGCTTTTACCTCCTCCTCTGTAAACTGTAAGAGTTCTTCTCACACTTCTTCAATAATTTCTAATCTAGAGCTTTCAACTTCAATTATAACCTCTTTCAATCCACTCCTTGCAACTAGTTCCTCCATATCAATAGGCTGAGTACCATTTATCTCATTAATACTTCGATTTTTTTGTTATATCGGCACTTCCAAACCCTGTATTATTAAGAACTCGAGCCTCAAATTCCTTATTTCCATTATCAAGATGTTTTTTATTGCTATTTTTTGAATTTGGTGACTTAGATACAGTCATTTCAATGTGAAAGATTTGATTTTTCCTAATGTTTTCCTAATTTTCAGCAATCACAAGAAGACACACGGCTAATTGTTTCTCTCTCTAGGGTTTAACATCTCATATTAAAAAAACAACTAAAATACAGATTAGGAGCGATAATACGATTAATAGCTAATTAATTACATAATTAAAGCTACGTCAAGTTGAAAACAGAAGTTCAGGGACATAACTCGACATAAGTCAACCCAGAACAGGCATAGCAACAGCTGCGTCCTTTTGAAGAGGCGCATGGCTTGTTGCGTCTGTTCTTGAGTTGAACTCTGACTGTGAAGTCAGAATCGCGAGCAGTTAATGTTGTTTTGTATATTTATGATGGACTATTGACCTATGACTCGAGTAGAATTGGTTTAACATATTAATTACACTACAATTTATATCAACAATGAATCCAGAGATTGGATATGAATGAATCGAACCTCTAAAACCAAAATTTGATTCAAAGACGAAAACCCGCTAATATTGAATTATTATGGATCTAAGTCAAGAACAAAACGTTTTTGTGAGAAATAAATACGATTTGCAGTTTATAAACAAAAAAATAAATAAAATAAGAACGAGTTTACAGAGACCAGAGGAAGAAGAAGAAGAAGAGCAGTAGTAGGGCAGCCTCTGGAAGAGGTGCAGCAGATGGTGCGATCCTTCCAGAAGGCGCAGCTGGTGCTGCAATTCTTCCCGACATCAAGATCCCTGCTAAAAAGGTTTTATAAAAAGGTTTTATTAAAATCGATTTTAATTTATTTCTGACGTGAATCTTACATTAATTGAATGAATAATAAATAAAAATAATACAAGACGGGATTTACACCCTCAGACTTACTAGTTTAACGAAACGAGATATTAACTAAGTTAACGTTTTAGCGATAGCTCGACTCGAATGTATGCAGAAAGTGCCCTCGTTAAAGGACTAAAAAATCGGGTTATTAATTGATTGATTGGTTGTGTAGTGGTCAAATTGGTAGTTCATGCAAACGTGACGGGTACCCTGAAGGATCTGATCTTACGTGGCCGATTGATCAAGCACGTAGATGTCGAAAAGCTTAGAGTAAGGTCTAGAATGCAAAGAGAGAAGAGAAGGGTGAAACACTCGCGTACCTAAAAAGTGAGAACGGAGCTCTCCTTTTATACTAGAAAATAATAAGAGTTTTGGAATTACTCAAAATTATCACGAAAATATTCTGAAACAGAGAAAACACGCCGGGGAAGGGGCGCAGCAGGTGTTGCTCCTCTTCGAAGAGGTTTCCTCCTGCGGAAGAAAGATTCCCATGTTTATATCACGGAATTGTGGTAGATCTATACTTCCCTTTAAAAAGATACAAGATATGTTTTATCAAAAGATAGAATTTGAAGATTTATTAAAATATCCAGAATATTCTAGAGCGTTCCGACTCGGAGTTTTAAAACGGTTTCTAGAAAATGAAGTGTTTTCGAACCGGACTGCAAATGAACTCTACTGACTGTCAAAACGACCGTACCGGTGCGTAGATGACGACCAAGGGGTAGACACAATTGTTTAAGCTATCACTTGACGATAAACTTACGAACTTCTATAAATCATTCTGCGTACCAAACATGCGGCCCAATCATCACTAGGGTTGAGCAAAACCGGTTATCCGAACCGGTTTTTTTCGGTTAACCGGTTTTTTAAAAATTTTAAAACCGATACCGAAAACCGGTTTATCCGCACCGGTTTCATAACCGGTTTTTATCATTCTAAATAATAACCCTATTTCAGTTCAACTTTTTTATTGATTTAATGACTTACTTTTTTACCGATTTCTTAAAACTGAAAAATGAAATGGGGATTTGGGATTTTTTTTTGTTTGGACCGATTATTTGCTTAAAAAATTGAGTATTTTCTTCTTTTTTTTTTGTAAAAAAAATAAACCGGTTCAAAAACCGGTATCCGGTTTGAATTTCTATGACCCGAATCCGCTCCGGTTTTTCAACAAAAAAACCGGTTCGGATACCGAACCGAAAAAAAACCGGAAATCCGGAGTCCATTTTTCGGTTTTCGGTTCGGTTTCGGTTAAAAATTTCGGTTCGGACTTTTTTGCTCATCCCTAATCATCACTAGGTGGTTGGCGGAAGGTGTAGAAATGAGGTATCTACAGAGCCCCCACTTTGACTAAGGCTTGAACAAGGCAAAAGTCAAAGTATAGCCACCAGGTCAATCGAAAATTACAACCTGACGACTATGGCGACGCGAGGGGGTTCAAGGGGTCTGAACCAAGGACCTGTAAGTTTCTTAAACTCGATATTAGACATTTCTAATATCATTTTATTCATAGTTTACTCTTAAACTATATGGACCTTATGCATGCATAACAAAAGAATAAGTAAAGACCAATTTCTTACATTGATTATGAAAATATGGGCACAATATTTGAACTCCTTTCAAATATTGTTCCTGAGCTAATAATATGAGGATGATCTTCCAAGTTTCAAAGTAGAAACTCTCCAATTAGTAGCACTCAAGACTACCCCTTTAATCACTATATTAAAATACTACACTAGTATAATATAGTAGTTCCCTTAAAATAACTAATAATCTAATTACTACACTTAGTAATATTATTAGTAAAATGAACACTAGAAATGTGAGGCTTCTTAAGCTTTCTTTTTAGTGTAAGAATGTAGAGAGATGTAGAGAATTTTTGCATGAGTGGAAAAATGAGATGGAGTGTGGTATAAATAAGAGGAAACCTGTCCTCTTTTCCTCTTGACTAGCACCGACCAACTGAGCAAAAGCATCCAATTATCCGAATCCGATTTGAGTCCGATCCGATATCCGACGAAAAAAACGAATATTCGATCCAAATTTCACTTCGGATACGGATATCCGATCCGAACAATTCGGATATTGGATCGGATACGGATAATGCTTTTAAAAATTTCGGATATCCGATAGTTTGTGATCGGATATCGGATATCTGATATCCGATATCCGAATTTTAGCTATTATTTGAAATCTAGAAAGTAGAAACCTACGAAGTATTACTTACCTAAGTCACTACCTCATTAAACATGTAACCCTAAAATTACAAATCAGCCGCAATATTAGTCACTTACCTTTTTCTCTATATCTCTTCCTTAATCCCTACTCCATTTTCTTTGTTCCTCCATTTTCATTTGCTTTTTTTTACTCTTCTTCAAAGACGATCAGATCTAAGTATTCTTCAGGTATTTACTCTCTTTATTTAGTTATTTTTTAATTAATTGATGTTTATTTAAACTTTAATATGTTTTCTTCTTCAAACTTTTCTTATTTGATCCGTGTACTCAAATCACGCATTCACGCAATCTCAGTCGACTGAGTACTCAAATCTCAAACTTTTATACAATATTTTCTTTAATCTTGGTAATCAAATCACATATTAGTAGATACTTTGATTAAAATGGGACAAATTGAGTATTTTATTAGCATTTATTAATTCCGTTTGTTGTTATCGTAGCTTGGATCATTGTATGTTTGGGGTGTGTAAGTGGATGCCATGTACCAAAGTTATAGTTCATTGCCATTATATTGATGCCCTGTACACATTTTTGTGTGATGTGCTTAGAAATTGGTAACTAGTTTATGTGCATGTTCATATTATAGGGGAGTACAATATTCAAAACCTTATGAAAAAAGCAAGGCTTTGTTTGTATTTCTAAGCAAGGATTTCATAAACTTCAGGAAAGGCAGAATGCATTGTTTATGGGTGAACCTCTGTGTGTTTATTGATTGAAGGTTCAGTAAACGATGAGACATCTATTTAACGTCTCAAAATCACATATCGTAGTTGTGCATCTTGTATGAAACTGTATTTGTTTTACTGGCACGTGTTTAGTTTTATCTGTTTTGCTGGCACGTGTATCAGTGTATGTGTGTTGTGCGGCTGTGCGCATAGAAGGATATAAAAAATCATTCAAGCTAATTATTTTGTTTACTTTTTTGTAGTACGCTAAATGGCATCTTCCTCTTCAAAAGCTAGTGCAACAAATGAGAGCCCTTTGGATTCAATTAATGAGGACGCTGTGAAGGGCACGGAAAGTATGCACCAGGAGATCCCCCATAAACAATAGGACGAGGTAGAAAAAGGCGTAGGGCAACTACATCTTCAGATCCCGCTACTACTAGTGCTGGAGCTGTTCCGAAAAGCAAAAAAAGGTCTTGGCTATGGAGTCACTTTACTTCTTTTACTAATAAAGATAATCAAATTCGTGCTTTGTGCAAGTATTAACCTAAAGATGTTTGTGGTGATTCTGGGAGTGGTACAACTGTTATGGCCAATCATCTTTTAAGGTGTCCAAGCTATCCACCCAATGTTAATAAAGCACAAAGCCTTCTCGCCATGCAAAGTGACATTACTACAAAGAGCACTAGTGTCAGTGTTGGTGATTCTACAGTAGAGCAAAAAGGTCTTTAATTAAACTTCCCATGTTTTGTATCCAAGAAACTGTAAACTCATTTTGTGGACGGTATGTCCTTTAATAGTTTGATGGGTAACTTATGGATTTTGTAATCAATGACTCAATGAGTTAGCCTGTTGGGTTTAATATTTAAGCTACATCATTAGGTGAAGATCGGGGAAAAAAAGCCTGTGAAAATGGTCACAAACTCAAGTTTTGAATCAATTATATAACGGATCGGATACTGGATAAATGGATATCCGATTTGAATTTTTCGGATACTAAAATTCGGATATCCAATTATATTCGGATCGGATAACGGATATTAAAATTTTGCTTTTTCGGATACGGATATCCGATCCGGACATGGTTTCAGATCGGATATCTGATTCGTGCTCAGCCCTACCGGCCACATGCCCCCCATTGTGGGGTGTGTGGTCACTTTCAATTGTTCTTAACAATGTAAATAGGTAGTGTGTAAGAATAAGTCTAGTAAATGATTACATCTAATTCTCAATTAGATTAATACACAAAAACTAATCATCCTCTTGTACACTACATAAAACCGGTGCACCCCACTTAAAATGGGTGTCCATTTTATTTTTGCAATTTGTCATTTGTCACATATGTGACATGTGACATGTAACATGTAATTTTTGCTTATAAATGTGCATTTAACCAATTTAAATGCAATTTCATAACAAATAAATTAGACTTAACATTTAAGTCACATTTTATAATTACATGTAAATAAAATGGGTCATCTCATATTTGGTTAATATAATCTACAACAATTTCTAAATATAATCAACCAATTTTGCTTATCTCAAATGTTTCATAAACATAATGCATTCTTTGTAATATAACGATTAAATTACTAAAATGACTCTTATTTAATCATATTACAATAAGATATATTTCTCACTTACAATATAAACTTGGTTCAATTTAAGGGATTAATTAATCTGTATCGTTATACAATTAATTAATGTACATGATTAGGAGATTGTCCTTTAGGTGTAACCTCAAGGCATCAATTGATCACCACCGTCATACGACAGTAACATCAAACTCAAGTGAGCCAATCGTTACCGATTATTGTTTACCAGTTGACTTTAATATTCATCACCCCTTTGTATTCTTATTATTGAGATTTAATTATGTGATCGCACTATTGTTGAGGACACTCACTCCAACATGACCTGTCGTCGGGAACAGTTTAAAGTCTGTCGACCATCGGGGAGGGTCGTTTAAAGTCCGTTAGACTACGTATAAAATCTTGCCAGCCATAAGAAGTAGTCAAACCTGAGGCATCTTCTTATTTGGAATGAGGTGCGATATGAGGCTCGCCAGCCGTCGAGTGGGGTGCGTCGTGAGGCTCGACAACCGTTTTAATGGGGTGCGTTATGAGCCTCGCCAGCCGTTTGAATGGGGTGCGTTATGAGGCTCGTCAACCGTTTGAAAGAGGTTGCGTTATGAGCCTTGCCAGCCGTTTGAATGGGGTGCGTTATGAGCCTCGCCAGCCGTTTGAAAAATATCATATGTGAGAATCTGCATGTCTCTGTCCTCAGGAGAACTCTTGTCAGGGAAACATATATATTTATATACGGAAGACTCTATCAGGATAGAATCATTCGGGAGATCCTGCTTGGTTGTGGCGAGCAAAATTCTAGTAATAGAAGACGGGCCCACGAATTGTGTGTCCGAAACGTGGGTCCCTGCTGGGATGGCAACGTCATGTGACGGTTTTGAAGCCTGTCACGGCGCGGATACGGAAGACTCTGTCAGGATCGAATCATTCCGGGGAATCTGCTCGGTTGTGGCGAGCAAAATTCTGGTAATAAAAGATGGGCCCACGAATTGTATGTTCAAAAGGTGGGTTCTTGCTGAGATGACAATGTCATGTGACGGTTTTGAAGCCTGTCAAGGCATGGGGGTGTACAAAAGACTCTGTCAGGATTGAATCATTCCTAGGAATCTGCTCGGTTGTGGCGAGCAAAATTTTGGCAATAAAAGATGGGCCCATGTATTGTATGTCCGAAAGGTGGGTCGCGTCTGACTGACGTATTGGCTGATAGTGGTAAGCATTGCTTGTTTCTTATTTTTTGTATTTTTTTTTAATTGATTTGAAAAGTGACGAACGATCGTCAATTGAAGAGTCATTGGATCTTTGCAGGAGATCGAGGTGGCAGGCGTTGAGCCCCCAGCTTACTCCGAGATGTTTGAATTGAATTAATTTGAGAAGTGACGAACGATCGTCAATTAAAGAGTCATTTGATCTTTGTAGGACATCGAGGTGGCCGGCGTCGAGCCCCCAGCTTATCCCGAGCTGCTGGAGCGTAAGCCTTTAACTTTGGTTGTCTTCATTATTTTCATTGCATAGGATTGCATTTGATTTTACCCTTATTTGAATACATGTGGCACCGTCTCAGCACGTAGCGTTATGGAGGGTGGCGAACCGACTGCGAAGTACGACCATCGAGGCGCTCTTAGGTGGCCGGGAACGACATGTATGAACCTCTCATTCCCTTTCCATCTTATTTTATCTTCATGAAATGATTGAACTGTGGCACTTCTTCACACAGAGACTTGAAGCGGGAGTTGGCGGAGTCCCGAGAGGAGACGGCTCGTATCTTGAGGGAGCTGGAGGCCAGGGATGCTGAGATCGCCGCTCTTGAGGCGACTGTAGACGAGTTGGGTGGAGATGAGGATTAGTTGTCCTTTGTTTTGCCGTTGATTTGTACATTTTGACTTGTTTTTGTATATTTTGACTTTGTCTCGGGTGAAAGCCCCCAGCTTTGGATTTTTGGATTTTATTCTAGGCGAGAGCCCCTAGTTGAATGTACATGCCTCTTTTGAGTGCCTCTATTGTTGGGTCTTTTCTGTTCCTGCAGGTTAGTCTAAAAACAGGTTAGTATATTTTGCTTCGTCTTTAGGAAACTCCGGAATTACAAATGATTACAAAATGTATAATAAAATTACATGACTTTCCTATTATACATTTTTAAAAACAAAATATTACAATAAAGTGATACGAGATCACATAAAATTACAACCTAATCAATATTCCCTTACATTACGGGTAATATCGATTAAAACTAAGGCCATACTAAGACAAATTAAATCATTCAAAATTACATAAATCCAAAAATGACATTCATTCATTCAAAATGCAGCATAATTATATGTAAACTCATGCAATATTAATGTGCCAAATCGCCCTAATAAAACTTATATCGTATATTTAACCCGGTTTATGGAAATGCGTGATAATAACCAATTAAAATCACAAATTAATACTTAAATCAAATTTAAGTCCAAGTTAATTACCCTAAATATTTTAGGACTCAAAAATTAGTCTCCACTAATTAGTAGACAATAATTCAACACGGTTTTGCATTATTGCTCGTTTTTTACCCTTATTCACATAACGTTTATGTAATAATTCCAAATTTAATTACAATAATTTATAAATTTGAAAATTAAAATTTTAAATATTCTGCAAAAGCGAACTTGAGCTTGAGCTTGAGGAGCATAAGGCCTATGAGCCACATTTGAAGTAGCTCGGGGAATGAATGGAGCAGAAGCTCTTGTGTTTGCATTTGAAGGAGGATTAAATCTCCTCTTGTTAGCATAAGAATTAGAAGAAGACGGAATGAACGGTCTCTTCCCATAAACATTTGGTCTTGGAGTGAAAGAAGGAGAGGGATTATTCATCAAAGCTTCATCTCTAATAGCCTTCATAGAATTCTCGGCCCACAAGGCATCATCATAAAGATCCCCAAAGGAAGTAGTATTCCTTCTCACTTTACTTTGAAGAACAGCACTCAGCTTGTTACGATAATAGAAGGCTCGGTCCTTGTCATCTCGGATAAGCCTCGGAGCAAAATGAGCAAGCTTATTGAACTCCGTAGAGAAGTCCTGAGCTGACAAGTTGCCTTGTTTAAAGTCAATGAACTCCTTGAGCCTTTGTTGCTTAAGCTCTTTAGGATAGAATCTACCTTCCACTAGAGCTTTGAAACAAGCCCAGTTGACGTCATCTTCGAGAGTAGCGGTGGCACTAGTGATAGCCCACCAATTATCAGCTTCCCTCACAAGGAAGTGCTTTGCGATCCTCACCTTGTCCTCTTCGCGGACTTGGTATAGATCAAACTGTTTCTCCATCTCACGGAACCAATCGGATAGCTCCGTAGGGTCCGGTTCTCCACCATAAGGTACAATTTTAGTCCTTACTATTTGTCCAGCTACCCATGCGTAGCCACCTTGATGGTTATCTTCCCTTCTAGGGGGAACTTGGTTGGCATGAGCTAAAGCTGCATCTTGCTGATTTTTCAATACTTGAGTGAGGGCTTCTAGTACAACGTTCTCAATTTGACGGGGTCTAACCATCTTCATAAGAAACAAAAACAAATTAAGTTACTCCTATCAATTAGCATAAACAAATAGACTACCAAGTAAAGTCCTTAACTTCTACCCATCTCTCATTTATTAGTTTAAGGTCAAGTAGTTTAAGTTAGGGTTCACGTGTGTGCGTCGGGAGCGATAAAGCTCTGATACCAACTGTGACAACCCTCGCGAATGCGGAAAATAAAAACATACAAGCATGTGAATTAATTAGCGGAAATACGGTATTTTAAAAACTTTTATACATGCAAGAAGAAGTATACGAGGAGTGTCAAATATTACAAACCAAAGTACGAAATACAACAAAGAGACGAAGTCTCTCAAAATGTTATAAAAGTCAAATTGTTTAGCAAACTAGCTAAAATCGTCTAGAGGTGTTTCAATCCAGGGACAACGCCCGCTAGCTCACGCCCGAACCCAAAATACCAAGCAAAAAGCCATCCATGCAAGCAACCTGTTCATCCATGAAAAACATGAACGCCACAATCAGTGGGGAGTAACTCTGGGTTCTCCCAGCCATATCACATTAAACGTACATAAAAAGAAATACAAAATAGAAGCATGCATATATAGATATACATGTGAAATTTGATAAGGATAGATAGGCAATTCGATATATAATGATAAGAGCATATGGAATACAAATCTGAATCCATCATGTTATACAAAGACTCGGGAAAGATACTCTTAGGCAACCGAATACGCTCACTAGGGCTTACATCTCACCGTTAGCGGTATAAGCTTGATAAAATTGAGACTCGACAAACAAACCATGCCAAGTCATGGTATGATCATGAATAATCAATCATGTAATCACCCATCCAAACACAACAATACATTGACGACATCTCTCACGGTAAATGAAACGTACTAGCACCGTGTACATGGCAAGTATGATTAAAAGGCATCCACGAGATAAGCATTTCCCTGAACACATACATGATTCAATTCATTTTGTATATGTGGACTAATTTCCTCCTGGTAGCACGACGATATAAATATCCGGTCCTAGTCTAAATCTGGCCAGACTCTCGGAATAAACCATTTTCCGATTCGACATGCGATGACATTTCGCATCCAAGACTCGGTCAATCATTGACGCCGAGTACCCCAAATTCGGTCGATAATTCACGAAAGAGGCAAAAAAGAGCAAAAGCCTCATAACAAGCGGTACGCTACATGCAAATAACACCACCTCGCAAGTACACAACATTTGACGGCCGGGTCGATCAACGCAAAGCGTTCGTCTCCCAACAACGTCGTTGTATGCCCACTAACACATGCAATTAAGCAGTAGGATACCTCCCCGTTCCGACATTCCAGCCTTACAAACGTGGAGGTAGACAAGGGAATGAGAGTACAAAGCACATAACAAAATAGTGCACAAACCGTAACATTTGTAAAAAACCGACTCAAAGTGGGACATACCAAAAACCGTCACAAAACATGTGATACCAACGAATGAAATATCTTATATTCAAAACATTAATATTATAAGTCACTACGTAAAATTTTACGATAAACGAACCATGCGAACTATTATAAATTACGAATTTAGAAAATTATAAGAAAAATACTCAGCCGTGTTGCTGGCCGGTCAGAGGACCGGCGGCCGGTACCCCGGCATGCGCATCATGCCAAATCCAAAAATCACAAAGAAAAGGTAGCGTGTTCCAGACCGGTCAGGGGGCCGGCGGCCGGGTACCCGGCCAGGAGCACCTCTACACAAAAAATACAAAGTCACTACTGATGTGTTCCCAGCCGGTGGGCAGACCGGCAGCCGGTCACCCGACTGGGAGCACCAGTTCACCCGAGAGCCATTTAACATGTTCTATCATTTTCAATTCTCATAATCTACTTCCATTAACTATCAACAACCAATAATCATCATCAACAATCATCAACTAACAACAATCATTATCAATAACACAATTCCTAAGCTTTCTAATCGTATTCTAAATACGAATTATAACATAGAAATCATGTAAAACACGTAAATGATATCGAGTAACCCTTCACCGTTACCTTTATGCGTCTTTACTCCGCGTCAAGGTCCTCTTCAATCAAGAAGTAGTCTTTGTCGGGATCTTGAAGGTCACCACCTACAAATAGTTAATAAAAGATGAATTTACTCCACCTTGAGAAAGACGGAAAGTTTGAAAAGCGAGAAAGACGGTAATTTTATGATCAATACGGATAGAGGATGATAAGAGGGGAAGAATAAGACGAACTTACGTGAATTTGAGCGAGATATGACGATTCTAAGATTGGATGATTATGGAAGCTAGGTTTTGATGGGGTTTTCTTAGTAAGGAAGAAAGAGTTGAGTTGTGTGAATGAAATAGGTTATGAGGGAGTATGAGGAAAAAGTCAAGAAAAGTCAAAGACGACTAAAGACGGGATTCACTTGAAATCTCGCGAAAAATCCAAATACGAACTCGGAAATTCTAAATTCGACTCGGAAAATTAAATTCTAAATTAAAAGTAAATTTCGCTGAAAAGTATCCGTAAAATATTTTCACTATAAAAATAGGGTACATTTACGGGTGTTACAATACTAAAATCACGCGAAATAAATTTTGAACGTCTACATCTGATACGTAAAATATTTATGAAACATATGATAATTTTTTCATGCTAAACATTCATTTTTGCTATTTATGCCAAAATAATCACTATTTATGCCTTTTTAACCATTAAAAATCATAAATCATGCAAAATGAATCATATTTATCTCACATTTTAGATACAGTAGGTAAAATATGCAAGTGATATCATACTAAAGTTTCATGGCCAGATTCAAAGTTTAACTATTTTTAGTCATAAAATGTTCATTTTACTAATTAAAATGTGTTTATTTAACCAAAAATCATTAAATGAAGCAATAATCTTCCATAAATCATCAAAATGACCTATACTCATTATAGGACCAGGAGGTATAACATGCTTAAAAATTTCGTGACTTCATCATATAAATCACTAATTTTCTAGTTTTATTTTGTTACTTTAACTCATAAAAACTTTGTAAAACCGATTGCATGCAACATGCTATGCCCTGATACCAATTTTTAGGTTCAAATACCTACACTTAGGACATTTCTTAAGTAAAAATAATTAACTCTTTAATTAGTTTCAAGATCTAGTTACATGCTAACAATTTAAATCGAAATAGAGAAAGAAAAGTATTCCTCACATTGAGCATTATTCGTGTATGGGCACAAGTACAAGACACCTTCTTGTACTTGTTCTTGAGCTTAAGGGTATATGGATGAACTTCTTAGTTCCAAGTATAGGAAATCTCCTTGGTGATGCACCTAGACTATCCTCAATCAGTTGTATATTGTTATACTAGAACAACTAACAAGTACCCTTAGCATTAACCAAGTCAAGAAACTCGAGATTTCTACCTTAGACAATCCGAGTTTAAGCTATTAGAATAAGTTATATGAAACTTCTTAAGTTTCCGAACTTATCTTATTTTCTAGTGAAAAGTATTATGAATAATATGAGATATGATCAAGTGAGTTCATAAGAGGAAAACATCCTCTTATTTGAACATAAATAACCGGCCAGGCATGGGGAGCAATGAGCATGATCATTACTTTTTGTCTAAACAATGCATTATGGTGGCTATAGGTTTTAGGCTACTAATCATTTTGCTTAATCTAGATTAGAACAGAAGCTAAAGCCTAAACCCTACCCAACCCCTCATAAAATCGGTGAACCCATGTTAACATGGGTGTCCATTTTATTTTGTGATTTTGTTAATTGTCACACATGTGACATGTTATCTTATAATATAAATATGTTTTTTAACTAGTTTAAATACAATTTCATGTCAAATAAATTAAACTTAACATTTTAAGTAATAACTTATGATCACATCTATATAAAATGGGTCATCTCATATTTGGTTGATATGATCTACAACTAATTGTAATTATGATCAACCAATCATGCTTATCTCAAATGTTTCATAAACATTAAGCATTCTAATATAACAATTATATTTATTTAATCTTATTTAATCATATTACAATAAGATATATTTCTCACCTGTAAACTTGTTCCGTTTAAGGGATTAATTAAACTGTATCATTATACAATTAATTAATATTCTTGATTAGGGAATCGTCCTTTCGGTGTGTCCTCAAGGGATCAACTGATCACCACCGTCATACGACAGTAACGTCAAACTTTAGTAAGTCAATCGTTACCGAATAATGTGGATCAGTTGACTATAATGTTAATCATCCTTTTGTATTCTTGTTAATGAGATTTAATTAAGTGATCGCACTATTGTTGAGGACACTTACTCCTACAATCTCGCACTTGTTCGAAACAAGTGTGCGTCACCAATTCTCTTGTCCTATTATAATCTCCCACTCAATGCACGGTCTCTTACAGGTCGTACTTGCATGTGATCATATCTTGAGTGGTTTCCTCGATCTGGAAAGTAACTGTGTAGAGTCTATTGATCGAATACGAAAGAGGGGGGGTGAATTGAGTATTAAAAACTAGCCCCACTTTTTCGATTTATATGATATGTAATTAATTATTTGATCTTATAGATTAAAATCAACTAATTAATTAATCAAATTAAGCGTAAGTAACGAAATAACGAAAAGTAAAGACAGAAGAGAGAGGCACACGGATTTTTGAAGTGGTTCAGTTTCACACGTTGAAACCTACGTCCACTATTCTCGATTAATAATTCTTAGTACCTTTCTACGGATTACAAAAATTATCAACCCACTCGTATAATCAACACTATGATTATAACTCAAGGTGAGTATCGCTAAATACTCTATACTATCTTATGTTAATAAAAAAGTACAATATAACTCACACAGATTCCCGTTAAAGAATTGTAAGATTATAATGATGTATTATTATCCAATAACGTATTTCACGCAAGCGATTGATAATAATTGATGCACGATTCTTTTGAAAAACAAACACTAAAAATAATAAATATTTTGCTCAAAGGTTTGCTTTAAAACGATTTTGGAAAATAATCACAAGTAGTATGTATGTCGTGTTACTCGTGTACTTCGTGTGATATTTCGTGTGTCTCAACAATTAAGATGTGAAGGAGTATTTATAATAAAAGCATAGTAGATCTAAAACCGTAGCTTAATATTTAAGAAAGATATTTATCTTTAATATCATAAAATAACATTTGCTTTATCTTTTAGAATTATCTTTATCTCAAAATATTATTTGGTTTATCTTATAGAAATATATTTATCTTTAATATCTCAAAATATTGTTGCAAAGATATAGTAGAATCCTAGATTAAGGTAAACAAAGAGAACAAGCCTAAGGAGGCCGGATTCTTCCATCTACACGAAACCCTAGGAGGCACGCAACCCTAGGAAGCACAATCCCTTGGTTTACACGAAACCCTAGGTGGGCTTATTAGGTTAACAACAAATTGAGATAGAATATATTAGAAACCCTAGGTAGCATGACAACCCATAAGTTGTATTACTAACCAATAGAATCTCATAAGTATATTCTCAATTAAAACTTTTGATAAATATAAAAATACTCTTTCACTTTTGAAAACATTTAAAACATTTTATTTCCAAAATCATGCATCAACATTTATCATCCAAAGTTATAGGCTAAAGCTATAACTTTGAACATAAAATCTCTCGAATGGAATAGTTACCGAATGACGACCTATACTATCTAATCTTCACAAAGATCTTCAGTATACGGATCATCTCCTCATCTTGATCACAAAGACCCTTCATATTGAGTCTTGTGTTATTTGAGGTAGATCTTGCTTGAAGCGATTTTCTTTAAAGTTATGACTGGGTAGCTATAACTTCCATGTAGACTACCAAAGTTATTCCTGAAGCTGTTATAACTTTGATCTTCTTTCTTGTAATTGTTGTTAGCTATAATAAGAGTAAAACACACAATTACATGCATATGATATATTCAAGTAAAGCACATTATCAAGTAAGCACATGTCATTATCAAAACTATAAAATTGGTCCAACAAATTCCCCCTTTTTGATGATGACAAGTCTCTTATGATTTCTCTTAACATTGTGACTAAGTATAGTTCCCCCTCAACAAAGCACTCCAAAGTTATAGCAACTTTGATCGCAAGAACATAACAACTTAGCCAAAGTTATAACTTGAAAGACTTTAAGAGATAACGAGTCTTGACAAGGAGCAAGCTTAAGCAAAGACTCAAATCATATCATTTTTCCCCCTCTTGGCATCATTGAAAAGACAAGAACAAGGATATAAAATGACTAGAATAACTTACTCCAAGGCAAGAAATAGATATGCAAAATACGCAATACTAAACGATATATATCAAGCAAAATCATATATCAAATGTCAATAAAACCTACAAAGCACAAGAAAAGTTGTTAGTGCCAAATGGGCCGAATAGGATAGAGTATAAAGCCAAAGTGGGCCGAATGGTTAAGTAGTTTAAGAAACAAACATGCTAAGAAGATCAAGGCATATTGGGTTGGCGGATGATGTTGGGGTCAATGTAATCGGGTCGGGTGCGGTACTCAAGAGTAGAAAGGCGATCAAGGCACGTCTTCACATGATTAGCTTGGGCGGTGAGGCATACATCGAAGTTCCGAACCTTCAAAGAAAGAGCCTCCGTCGCATCAAAGATAGTGTGCATCCCCTCACGCATTTCCGAACCGCTTTTCACCAATGCACCTCCTTGGCTAACCAAGAATTGCATCCGATCCCAATGCCTAAACATCTCTTGTCGAATATCGACAACATTCCTCTCTATTTTGGCTAGGCAACCATCAACACCCGTCATCCAATGCAAGACCGCAACTCACCACTCACACCCGACCCACCACGGTCACGGATGGAGCTAGTGGTCCCCCTTGCCACGGTATGAACAACCTTGTCCACTACCGCATCAATTTTCTTATCGTGCGCATCAAGGCGCTCCATTAATTTACCCATAAACACATCCAACTTAGATTCGAGCCCCAAAAAGTTAGCCACCACCGGTTTCACCATACCCGAACCACCCTTGGTCATAAACATCAATTCCGGACCACACGCTTCCAATTTCATAAATTTCAAAAACGTATCACACATATCATCCCTTAAGGTAACACCATAACTATCCAAATCAACAACCCCTTTCGACTCAAGTAGCCGAGACACCCACATCCCGTATGGTAAATCAAGGGTCGAATAAATTTTGTCCTCGGTTACCGAAAAAGCAGTTTGAGAAATTCTAGAAAATACAAGGAAAGCAAGATTGACCCGGTTACCCTCCAAACAAATTTTCACAACCATCATCTCATAACAAGCAATTTTATCCCGTCCTCCCTGACGCGGAACAACCGTATTCCAGAAAAAATTCAACATAAACTTCAATTTTAGGGACACATTCCCCGCCAATACACAACTAGATAAAGTAGCCCCATCATCAATATACTTCTTTACCTCCAACTTAGCCGGGTCCGACAGTTCGTCCCATGACGTACTCGGGTCAATTTTGATTCCATCATCAGGAACCAAAAACAGAGTACAAAAATCAGCCATGGTGATCGAAACTTGTCGGCCATTAACAACGGCATTCAAAACTCCAGAAGTTAGAGAAACATAAGCGAAAAACTGAATTACCTCAATAGGATAAACTGGACCCGAAAAACGTGACACGGTTTCCCATTCTTGAAAATTTAGAAAGTCTTTAAAAAACCCCAAAGCCTCATATTTTTCACAGTATGCTTTCGGATAGCTACGACCTCCATGAATACCGTACTTAGCAACGCGGTTGACTAACTTTCGTTCATCTTTTGTTAAACGAAGCTTGTCAAGCCCGGATGCCGTCTTTTGAGGCGAAAAATCACGAAATAGTGTCCGTAAGTTCTCCTCGGGAATCGTGCCAACGGGATCCGTTGTTGCTTCTTCTTGTACTCTAGTCTTCCCCTTATTTAATATTTGTCTCTTAGTACCCTCAAGAACCGAACCCGACTCGGTTTGGGTCATGGTAGGTGTTTTTTGTTTTGGGTTAGGAGAAAGATTAGTGGGAATGCTAGGTTTTGGAGTTTTGGGGTTTGGGGTTTTGGTAATTTTTGATCTTGTGGAAGCCATTGTCGAAGCTTGAAGATGTTTGGGTTGATTTTTTTTTTTTGTTTGTGTGTGTAACACCCGTAAATGTACCCTATTTTTATAGTGAAAATATTTTACGGATACTTTTCAGCGAAATTTAGTTTTAATTTAGAATTTAATTTTCCGAGTCGAATTTAGAATTTTCGAGTTCGTATTTGGATTTTTCGCGAGATTTCATGTGAATCCCGTCTTAAGTCGTCTTTGATTTTATCTTGACTTTTTCCCTCATACTCCCTCATACTACTTCCTAACCTATTTCATTCCCACAACTCAAACTTACTTCATCACTAAGAAAACCCAAATCAAAACCTAGCTTCCATAATCATCCAATCTTAGAATCGTCATATCTCGCTCATTTCTTGCTCAAATTCACGTAAGTTCGTCTCATTCTTCCCCTCTTATCTTCTTCTATCTGTATTGATAATAAAATTACCGTCTTTCTCGCTTTTCAAACTTTCCGTTTTTCTCAAGGTGAAGTAAATTCATCTTTTATTAACTATTTGTAGGTGGTGACCTTCAAGATCCCGACAAAGACTATTTCTTAGTTGAAGAGGACCTTGACGCAGAGTAAAGACGCATAAAGGTAACGGTGAAGGGTTACTCGATATCATTTACGTGTTTTACATGATTTCTATGTTAGAATTCGTATTTAGAATACGATTAGAAAGCTTAGGAATTGTGTTATTGATAATGATTGTTGTTAGTTGATGATTGTTGATGATGAATATTGATTGTTGGTAGTTGTTAGAAAGTAAATATGAGAATTGAAATTGATTGAGCAAGTGAAGAATGCTCACGGGTGAACTGGGGTTCCCAGCCGCGTGACCGGCCGCCGGTCTGCCCACCGGCTGGGAACACATCAGTAGGAAAACTTATGATTTTTGTGTATTGGTGCTCCTGGCCGGGTGCCCGGCCGCCGGCCCCCAGACCGGCCTGGATTACGCTGCCTTTTTTTTGTGATTTTTGGTTTATGCATGAAGCGCGATCCGGGGTACCGGCCGCCGGTCCTCTGACCGGCCGGCAACACGGCTGTGTTTTATTCTTACAATTTCTAAAACTCGTAATTTATAATAGTTTGCATGGTTCGTTTATTGTATTATTTTACGTAGTGACTTATAATATTAATGTTTTGAATATATGATATTTCATTCGCTTGTATCGCATGTTTTTGTGACGGTTTTTGGTATGTCCCACTTTGAGTCGGTTTTTACAAATGTTACGGTTTGAGCACTATTTTGTTATGTGCTTCGTTGATCGGTTCTGTCGCGGTCCCGAAACAAAAATAATTACCTGCACTTAGGCTAACAACATAAGGAATGTAATTAGGGAAGTAGGGTGTCGATCCTCAGGGAGTACGTGTTACTTATGAATTGCTATGGATTGGTTTTCATTTGGATTCGAGTCACTTGAGTTGTTTGTCTAAACTATTAACATAAAATAAAATGACAAGTACATAAATGACGATATGTAAAGAACAAATATGTAAATTGCAAAATAAAAACCCAGAACAGAAGACATACCCGATCGGGTTGTCACGTACCCGATCGGGGAAATCCTCTGATCCGAATAACAACAATTAAATTCTATCTAAAGACGATTTTTAAATGACAATATTGAAAGTCTATCTAACTAAACTAATAAACTAGAGAATAACAATAATATAAACTATCTAGGAACGGAAATAAAAAGACGATAAAATAAACTATCTAGATAACGATAAAGTAAACTATCTAATAATAGAAATAAAATGACAATAAAATAAACTATCTAAAACGATAAAGTAAACTATTTAATCAAATTGAAATAGTGAAAGAGAAATACATGTAAAACTAATTAAAAGTCTCATAGATACCAATATTAGAATTACTTATGATTGTCTAGGCCTTGTAGCGGTATATTCCTTCCGGATTCGTACCGACCTTTTAGTGGGTCCTAACGTCCTTTCAGCATGGTTAAGTCACTAAACCCCTATTGATAGTCCTAATTCCTATCCCAACTCTCGTTATAAAGATAGAAATGACTAATACAAACAATTGCTTATGGCCACTAAAAAAAGTTATAGAATTTGACACGACCAAAGGAAGAAACAATTTAGATGGTTCAATTGGTAACTACTCTTCTTTTAATTCATTCAACTCGTAAATCATTTCAAATATTACAACTCTATTTATTTTATTTACACAATGATAATTTTACAATATTAGAATTAATCTAATTTATATGATTATGTGATTAAGTAGATTAGCAAGAAAAAGATGTACGAAATTAAACTATGAAATATAAATACTAAAGTGATTATGGTGATTATGTTAACAATGATTCTAATGACAATTTTTAGGATTATTTGATTAGGTAAATTAAAATGTGACATGCTAAATAATACTTTGGTTTTAACTAGATTAATTTTAGATTGATTTCCTAATAATAACAATATTATGAAAATGATACTAGTGAGATTATAATT
>JAIUZE010048003.1:0-33612 GCA_022085475.1 Heliosperma pusillum | reverse complement strand
GCCACTAAACAAAGTTATAGAATTTGACACGACCAAAGGAAGAAACAATTTAGATGGTTCAATTGGTAACTACTCTTCTTTTAATTCATTCAACTCGTAAATGATTTCAAATATTACAACTCTATTTATTTTATTTACACAATGATAATTTTACAATATTAGAATTAATCTAATTTATATGATTATGTGATTAAGTAGATTAGCAAGAAAAAGATGTACGAAATTAAACTATGAAATATAAATACTAAAGTGATTATGGTGATTATGTTAACAATGATTCTAATGACAATTTTTAGGATTATTTGATTAGGTAAATTATAATGTGACATGCTAAACAATACTTTGGTTTTAACTAGATTAATTTTAGTTTGATTTCCTAATAACAACAATATTATGAAAATGATACTAGTGAGATTATAATTCATGATGACTAAAATTGCATAAGTAAATCAAGATTAGAGAATTACCGAATTGGAATATGAGTATATAAGAACGAAAGTAAGAACAAATATCCAATAACAAAAGCTAAGTAAACACTAGAGAAATACTAAGAAAACTATAAAAACTTGTAAGAAAGTGTGCTAAAAGATATGTAAAGATGATAATAGATAATTGGATGCTTGGATGGATGCTTGGATGCTTGGATGATCATTGGCTTTTATAAGGCTGCATGGCTGCTGATCCTTCGTGCAAATTCGTACCCTAGTCAAAGCATTAAACCACCCATTTAAGCTCGGATTGAAGAAGAGCCAAGTAACGTCTTCTTGCAGAAATACCCGATCGGGTATTGAGCAATCCGATCGTGTTTTTGTGTAATTGGAATTTTCCGTCTTTTCATCTTAGGCACGGAATCCTATGCCTTAGTCTTTGGTCAATGCACTACGGAATTGGGCTTGGGCTGATCTTCTCTTAACTTGGGTTGAGTTTTCTTTTAAAGTTCAAAGCCAAAATCCAAATTGAGTCCATTCGAGGAAAGATGTAGCAGAATCGTAATCAAATCGTGAACTGGCTATCATCAATTCCTTGAAAACTCGTATCCTAGTGTCTTTGCTCCATAAAGTAGGAAAATATAGCAAAACCGCTTCATTTTCTATAAAACGAGTCAAAACACGCAAAACAACTAGAATAGCAATATTAGCCCGTTAATCACTTAACAAAGTGCATAAATCATATAGAAATCGAGCTAAAGCGGGGGATAAATCAGTACAAAATATCACTTATCAAACTCCCCTAAACTAAACCCTTGCTTGTCCTCAAGCAAATATAACAATCATAACTAAGACAAGGGTAGCTAACAATGATCAATCTATCATACAAATCTCAAAAAGTAAGCTCTTAATAAGTAGATGAATCATAAGCCCGCAGCAACAAGGGCGAAGGAAAGTGCGAATCATGGTTGAGATTTACATAACGGCGCAGCATAGAAAATACTCTTTGGACCTTTTCAGCTCTTGCATGATCTTTTTGACAATGGACTCTCACGGTACACTCATCACTCAAATTTTTGTAAAATAGGAAATATTGGTTCAAATTTAAAGTGACACTCACCTATCTACAACTTATAAGAATGTGCCCGCAGTCTAGTATGGTAGACAATCCAAAATCATTAAGTAAAACTAATCATGATCAAATTATAATGTAAGAAGCACTAGTAAAGTAAAGAAGAGGCTTGGGAAATTTGGGTAAGAAAGTGGACAAATGAATTTGGTCATGTGGAGCTTAAAGTCAAGCTAGTAATAACCAAATGTGTAGTGGATACTCAATCCAAATCATACCAATTCCCATCAACAATAGTCAAAGCCAAAAGCAGCATATTGGCTTATTAAACATTAGAATCAAGTTACGACTTCCCATAATTTTCTTTCTTTTCATTCATTTCATGGAAGCGTTTTTCCTCTTTTGTTTTCCTTTTTTTTTTTCTTTTGAGCTTTCAATTTCATTTTTTCATTTTTCTTTTTCCATCATTTTTCAAAGCTCTTTTTTTTTCTTTTTCTCTTTCACGTCAAAAACCGGGAATCAGTAATCCCGAGACAAGCTCACACCAAATGGTGGCATTATCATAACATCACAAAATCATAGAACACCCCTACACATATAGTCGGTTACTAGCTCAACAAGGGTAGGCAAAGTTATAATGTAGCTAGAAAGAAGGGTGTTTTTGTGAAATGTGAACAAGAGATTGAATGGCTTCAAAATGTAGATCATGACAGTAATACATATAGAAAATGGAATAAAAACCATACTTATGCGTTTTGATGTAACACAGACTATAAGGAGAAACTACTCACTCCTAAACTGGGATCGGGTTCAGATGTACCGACCACTGGAGGCTCTACCTTACAATATGAGTAGCTTGCCAAAGTCAAGATCAAGCTTAATTAAGTCCAAATGCAATTTCCTACCTACTGTGTACAAGACATCCACATGAATGCATAATTCCTCATAATAAAACGATACATCAGCTTATAAAAACTATAAAATGAGAAATGTAAGATGGAAATGATCTTTTCTTTTTGTGTTTTTTGAGTTTTATTTATTTTTTTTTTTTTTTTATAAAAACTAAAAAGAAACTAAGAAAATTAAAAGAAAAGAAACTAAAAACAAAACTAAAAATCTAAATGCAATCCTAAATGCTGATCCTAAATGCAAATCCTCCCCCAAGCTAAAACTTCACATTGTCCTCAATGCGCATGCAATTATAACAGAAACAAACCGAGAAACGGCTAATAGCACATGGAATAGAAAAACGACATGAAATTCTAATGGGAAAAGGACAAAATAAAACTAAAAATGTGAAAAATAAAGAAAAGAAATAAAATTCTTACAAAATGGTTAGCCTCCCCCAAGCTAGTATGAACAAGGGGAGCTCATCATCAAATCACAAAGGCCACCAGCCACGGCCTCTCCTCTCAGAAGGAGGTGGCTCGGGTGCGGATCCAGAAGCATCTGCATAGTGGGTATCATCTGCAGAATGATAACTACCACAAGAAGGAAAGATCCCGGTTGGGTTGCTGGCTCCAAAGGTCTGATACTCTTCCACCTGGTGATCAGGAAAATCACCTCCATACCCTCCAAACCTCTCTACGCCATAATCGGTTCCACAATAATCAGGTCCGGTTCGCGGCACACCTGCACCATAAGCAGCACCATACCTCCCTTCGGGCCAAGTATAAAAAGACGGGTGGGGGCCCTCGGGTCTAATCACACCTTGCCTAGCAAAGTGGTCATATATGGGGTGCAAAGCAAGCTGTTGGTCGGACTGAATTCTATTGACAGACAATGTTAAAGCTTCAAACATGGCGGCTACATTGCCCTCAGCATGGGTCGAGTGAGAGGATGATCCAACCTCAGGGCGGCTGGATCTAAGCTGAACAGGGGGGCCAATAGGAGTAATATCCCCAACAGGAAGGTAGTAGGTAGGTCGAGGTAAGATAGCCTCACCCTCTTGAAGTGGAGGTCGCTGCCGAAGAAATGGAATTTGTTCTACTTCGGCGGTCAACTTGACCGAATCACGGCCAGCTATCCTACAAATCATATGGGGGTGAGAAGCACGAAACCAGTTGAGCTGAACAAAGTATGCATAATCTAACCCATTTCCCATCTCGGTGGGAGGTGTAGTCAATGCCTGAAGGTCGGTGGTGGCTTAGTTAAAGCCACAAACTCTCATAGCTAGGTGAGTAATAAGACCTCCATAGACAATGGCTGTGTTCTTGGGATTAACAGCTTTGGTCAACTGAACAGCAAAATGATACGGGACACTAATAGACCATGGTTCATCACCATCCACATTCAAAAATCCTCCTAACATTTCTTACTCTACTCGTCTCACCAAATGAGGTTCAGCACGACCCAAAAAGGTCCATCCCATGAATCTTTTCCAGATTCTAATGGCGGGATGATGTATATGTTGGTGTGGGACATGGTCCCAACGAGAGACTGGGTAAGTCGAAATAGCACTCCAAAGCAGGCTAACATCAAAGCCTTCCGGAGGTGAGATAACAGTGTTTTCAGTGGTGAGACCAAAATAACTAGCAAAGTTCTCCAAGTTCATACTATAATCATCATTAAACAAGCGAAACCGAACTTGAGGCATAGTGTTTCTATTTCTAGAACGATGCAACTCGAATGAGCTCAAAAATTCAAGAGTTAATTGGGGGTAGGTCTCATAGCTAAAGTTCATGCTAACATGCATACCTAGACCCCTAAATAACACTTTAACATGCTCAAGAAGTTTCATATGCCTTAAAGAAGAAACATTGAGGAACTTGGTAGCCCTCATACCTTTGCTTTTAAGAACGCACCATTTTTGCCATTGCTCATTTGAGCTAAATTCTACATCCGGGAAGCTAGGATCATGCATAGCATTCCCTTGACTTTCGGGTTGTTCATTAGCTTCAAGCATTTCAATATCTTCCTCTTGTGCTCTACTACTCTCTCCTTGAGTGGAGGTTCTTGCCCTCTTTGATTTCCTTAGTGTAGGTGCCATTTTCTATAAATAACTAGTATTAAAACACTTCATTCGTAAACACAAGTGGATAGCATAAGTGTTATAATACTAAGCTTTAAGCACAAATTCAAGTATAGTGACCTTAGTAAAACATTGTCATGCTATCTTTTAAGCACAAATAGATGTTATAAGCATAGCAATATGTTAATTAGGTGAGCAACATATACTTGAATCATGAGTTTGACTATTACCTAAGGTACCAATGCTAACTTATCATAATAAGATCATAAGTTCATAGTATAAGGCATTAATTCAAGCATCATACTACCACTTAAACAAAAGCTCTTAGCATAAAGTAAAGATGAGCATCCTAATTAGCAAATGAACATCCAAATCAAAGTAATCATCCTAATTAATCACTAAAATTCACTCTATAGCATGTAAGAATCATTAGAAATCCAATTTAAACAAGTTTTGCAATCAAAATCAAGAACCCCCAAATTTGAGTTAGGGTTTGTTTATGTTGGATTTCTGAAAAATATAGAGAGATTAAAGTAACTCAAGTAGAAATAACTTACTTGATGATGCTTAGAAATTGCTCTTGATGAACTATAGGAACAAATTTTGCAAGAATAGACAAAGAATTGAAGGTTTTGAGAGAATTTTGAGCTTTGTAATTGAAGAACACGGGTATAAGGCAGCAAGCAAAGGGTAGCAAATGGGTTTTATAGAAGAAAATAGAGTAAAACACGAAACAGGCCATTTACCCGATCGGGTAGACATGGATCCGATCGGGGAAACCTGCTGGTCCGTTTTTTGTTTCTATTTTCTTTACCACTTGCTCTTACCTTTGGGCTATGTCCTTGCACATACTTACTAACCTTAGTGATCTTGACAACTTGTGCCAAGGATAGCTCCGTCTTGTCTCAATAGGTCCTCCGATTCTAAGTACGAAAATCTATTGACGAAATATGCATAATAACAAGTAAAACGAAGAAAGTGTTCCTAACTATTACAACATAAAATCCAAAAATAGAGTCCAAATAAAATAGTCCAAAATAAAAATCATTGTCTAATAAGTAAAAGAAAAAAAATGCATAAAGAAAAAGAAAAGAAAAAGACGGGTTGCCTCCCGACAAGCGCATTTTTGAGTCATGCTAGACTTTGTTGTTCTATCCCCCCTTAAGCCTTATGAAGGGATTTTAGCTCCTAGTAGCTGGATTCGTCCTTGAAGTTCCTCATTTACCTTTTTGCCAACACCCATGATAATCTCGTCATTCCTCCGCAGCTTTGAAAGCCTCGAGGTCGCCATCCCCAACGCTCAACACATCCCCCTTTTTGTCAAAGGTGGCACTCGATCCATCTATTTCAAATGTGATCTTTTCTTCTTTTACGTCATACAAGCTCCAACCGTGTTTAGGAAGGGTCTCCCTAATATGATATGGTCATCCCTTTCTCCCTTTGAAAATATTACATAAAAATCGACGGGGATGAGGAAGTACCCAATCCGTATTGGGACATCTTCCACAATTCCTGCCGGAGTATGCATAGATCCATCGGCAAGTTGAAGGCTAGTACTAGTGAATTTCATTTGTATGGGGCAATGTTCATGATAGACATCAAAAGGCATGACGCTAATTGAAGCTCCTAAGTCACACAATGCACCTCTTACCTTATGAAAACACATTGTGAAAGAGATGTTGAAACAACCTGGATCTTTAAGTTTGGAGGGAATGAGGATCTTCCCTTCTTCAAGGTTAGGTTCCTTGTGATTATCCTTGGTTGCTTCTTTTTCCTTAGATATCTTGCCAATCCTTGCTTCTAACTTTGAAAAAGCTTCGTTTGTTGCCAAAGTTGCCTCTTCAATCCTTTCTTCCAATTTCCCTTGTGCTTTTATCATTGACATGATCAAAGCTTCGAGACGAGATGTCTCCTCACGTGTAGGGGCTTTGGTTGGTTTGGATAGTGTTGGATTGTTGCTAAGTTCATGGGGTAACCTATAAATTGTCTCCTTACTCTTTTCATTCCCAAGAGGGTGATCACAAGGTTTGTCACTAATCATGTCAATTGTGACAATTGATGGCACGTCTCTCCCTTGGGCATTTTGACTAGAACTCGATGGGGTCAACTCCTCCACTCTCTTTTGGAGAGACAAAATGGTTGATTTAAGTGAGTTTAAGCCAGAAAAGAAGTATGAGTACATGCGATGTTGGGTTTGGGTTACTTCCCTTAACTTGATATCTACTTTCGCTATGAATTGATCTTTTTGAAAAGATGAGTGTTGTGGTATTGTATGAGAGGTGTTAAAGGGTTGAGTTTGGCGAATTTGTGGGTGAAAAGGGTTTAAGGTTGTGAGTTTGTTCCCACATCGTTGAGGTATATGCCCTATCCCACCACAAAGTTCACATGGTGTTGTAATTGAGGTAAATGGGTGAAAAACTTTGGGGCGATATAATGTGCTTTTTGGGGTGGTTTCTTTGGATTGACTAGGACAAGCTAAGGAAATTGTAGTGTCAACTTCATTTGAAGTTTCCACTCGACTCTTCTTTCGCTCTCCCCCTTTGGGTTGTGAACCTTCCCCTCTTTCTTTTTGTGATTTGGTTGATAGGTTTGACAAATTGCTTATGAACCTACGGTGAAAAGCGATGACAATCTCTTCCCACTGCATAGGTCTTGTTGCTTCCTTTAAGCGACGGGTGAACCACCATTTTGCTTCTCCCTTTAGTGATAAAGGAAAAAGTGTTTCTCTAATTTCATTTTGGGTGATTCCCTCCCTCATAAAGGTTTGACAAAGTTCGCAAAAGGTTTGAAGATGATGAGACGGGTTTTCGTTTGGTTTTCCACTAAATTGATTTCCCTCTATGAGAGCAATCAAAGTCAAATGGACCCTAAGGATCCCACTGGCGAGCTCAAAAACCCGGTACCTTGGATCTTCTCTAGTTAGCACCATTTTATCAACCTACAAGAAAAACACAAAAGAGAAAGTTAGAAATGAATTAGGTACGGTTGCACCTAAAAATGGTAGAAATAAAAACCAACAATTCATAAATAAACAAAACCGTGCTCCCCGGCAACGGCGCCAAAATTTGATCGGTTCTGTCGCGGTCCCGAAACAAAAATAATTACCCGCACTTAGGCTAACAACATAAGGAATGTAATTAGGGAAGTAGGGTGTCGATCCTCAGGGAGTACGTGTTACTTATGAATTGCTATGGATTGGTTTTCATTTAGAATCGAGTCACTTGAGTTGTTTGTCTAAACTATTAACATAAAATAAAATGACAAGTATATAAATGACGATATGTAAAGAACAAATATGTAAATTGCAAAATAAAAACCCAGAACATAAGACATACCCGATCGGGTTGTCACGTACCCGATCGGGGAAATCCTCTGATCCGAATAACAACAATTAAATTCTATCTAAAGACGATATTTAAATGACAATATTGAAAGTCTATCTAACTAAACTAATAAACTAGAGAATAACAATAATATAAACTATCTAGGAACGGAAATAAAAAGACGATAAAATAAACTATCTAGATAACGATAAAGTAAACTATCTAATAATAGAAATAAAATGACAATAAAATAAACTATCTAAAACGATAAAGTAAACTAACTAATCAAGTTGATATAGTGAAAGAGAAATACATGTAAAACTAATTAAAAGTCTCATAGATACCAATATTAGAATTACTTATGATTGTCTAGGCCTTGTAGCGGTATATTCCTTCCGGATTCGTACCGACCTTTTAGTGGGTCATAACGTCCTTTCAGCATGGTTAAGTCACTAAACCCCTATTGATAGTCCTAATTCCTATCCCAACTCTCGTTATAAAGATAGAAATGACTAATACAAACAATTGCTTATGGCCACTAAACAAAGTTATAGAATTTGACACGACCAAAGGAAGAAACAATTTAGATGGTTCAATTGGTAACTACTCTTCTTTTAATTCATTTAACTCGTAAATCATTTCAAATATTACAACTCTATTTATTTTATTTACACAATGATAATTTTACAATATTAGAATTAATCTAATTTATATGATTATGTGATTAAGTAGATTAGCAAGAAAAAGATGTACGAAATTAAACTATGAAATATAAATACTAAAGTGATTATGGTGATTATGTTAACAATGATTCTAATGACAATTTTTAGGATTATTTGATTAGGTAAATTAAAATGTGACATGCTAAACAATACTTTGGTTTTAACTAGATTAATTTTAGATTGATTTCCTAATAATTACAATATTATGAAAATGATACTAGTGAGATTATAATTCATGATGATTAAAATTGCATAAGTAAATTAAGATTAGAGAATTACCGAATTGGAATATGAGTATATAAGAACGAAAGTAAGAACAAATATCCAATAACAAAGCTAAGTAAACACTAGAGAAATACTAAGAAAACTATAAAAACTTGTAAGAAAGTGTGCTAAAAGATATGTAAAGATGATAATAGATAACTGGATTATTGTTGGAAAAAGGATGCTTGGATGCTTGGATGATCATTGGCTTTTATAAGGCTGCATGGCTGCTGATCCTTCGTGCAAATTCGTACCCTAGTCAAAGCATTAAACCACCCATTTAAGCTCGGATTGAAGAAGAGCCAAGTAACGTCTTCTTGCAGAAATACCCGATCGGGTATTGAGCAATCCGATCGGGTTTTTGTGTAATTGGAATTTTTCGTCTTTTCATCTTAGGCACGAAATCCTATGCCTTAGTCTTTGGTCAATGCACTACGGAATTGGGCTTGGGCTGATCTTCTCTTGACTTGGGTTGAGTTTTCTTTTAAAGTTCAAAGCCAAAATCCAAATTGAGTCCATTCGAGGAAAGATGTAGCGGAATCGTAATCAAATCGTGAACTGGCTATCATCAATTCCTTGAAAACTCGTATCCTAGTGTCTTTGCTCCATAAAGTAGGAAAATATAGCAAAACCGCTTCATTTCCTATAAAACGAGTCAAAACACGCAAAACAACTAGAATAGCAATATAAGCCAGTTAATCACTTAACAAAGAGCATAAATCGTATAGAAAACGATCTAAAACGGGGGATAAATCAGTACAAAATATCACTTATCATTCGTACTCTCATTCCCTTGGCTACCTCCAAGTTCGTAAGGCTTGGAATGTCGGAACGGGGATGTATCCTACTGCTTAATTGCATGTGTTAGTGGGCATACGACGACGTTGTTGGGAGGCGAACGCTATGCTATGACCGACCCGGCCGTCAAATGTTGTGTACTTGCGAGGTGGTGTTATTTGCATGTAGCGTACCGCTTGTTATGTGGCTCGAGCTCTTTTCCGCCTCTTTCGTGAATTATCGACCGAATTTGGGGTACTCGGCGTCTATGATTGACCGAGTCTTGGATGCGAAATGTTATCGCATGTCGAATCGGAAAATGTGATTCCGAGAGTCTGGCCAGGTTTAGACTAGGACCGTATTTATATCGTCGTCCTACCGGGAGGAAATTAGTCTACATATACGAAATGTGATCGTGTATGCGTTCAGGGAAATGTGATCTCGTGGATGCCTTTTAATCATACTTGCCATGTACACGGTGCTAGTGTGTTTCATTTACCGTGAGAGATGTCGTCTTTGTGTCGTTGTGTTTGGATGCGTGATTACATGATTGATTATTCATGATCATTGCATGACTTGGCATGGTTTGTTTGTCGAGTCTCAATCTTATCAAACTTATACTGCTAACGGTGAGATGCAAGCCCTAGTGAGCGTATTTGGTTGCCTAAGAGTGTCTTCCCCGAGTCTTTGTATAACATGATGGATACGGATTTGTATTCCATATGCTCTTATCATTACATATTGGATTACCTATCTATTCTAATTCTTATGCTAACAAGGGGAGATTCAATCCTTCTTGCAATGCAAATACGAGAGCTCCTGCTCCATTCATTCCTAGAGCTACTTCTAATGTGGCTCATAGGCCTTATACTCCTCAAGCTCAAGCTCAAGGTCGTCAATGTAACTGTTGTAGACAAACATACCATCCCGGTGTGTCTTGTACCAACCGACCTTATATTTGCTACTTTTGGCAAAAGGGTGGTCACCGTTATGATGATTGCCCCGATCGAAAGTTGCCCCCTCCTCCTGCTAAACCTAAGGGTTCCATCTTTGTCATGAGCCGTGCCGAAGCCGACGCTCATCCCGAGATCTTTACGGGTATGTTCTCAATCTTAGAGCAACCGTGTTTTATTCTTTTTTTATACCGGTGCTTCAATGTCTTTTGTGTCTTCGACTTATGCTAATAAATTATCTATCAAGCCTACATCTAGTGAGGATACTCCCATATCCTTACCATCCGAGATATTATCTCTTGTGTCTACTCTTTATCCAAAATGCCCAATATCTATTGTGGCTTCTATCTTCCCCGCTAATCTCCTTAAGTTTCCTCTAGGAGAGTCGATATAATCCTAGGTATTGATTGGTTAGCTTTGTACCATGCTAGGTTCGAGTGTCGTGATCAAAAGATTTATTTAAAGAGTCCTTTAGGAGTTAGAATAACCTATAAGGGATCTCATCCCCAAAAAGGCGTGTCTTTAATTTCCGCTATGAAATTGGTAAGTATGGTTAGAAAAGGTCACCAAGCATACTTGTGTATTGTGACTTCTTCAACTACCTCTTTGCCAAGTATTGAAGATGTGCCTATTGTTCGAGAATTCGTTGATTTATTTCCTGAGGATTTGCCCGGGATTCCTCCTGAGCGTGATGTTGAGTTCTCTATTGACCTTGTACCTGGTTCTGGACCCATAGCCAAAGCTTCTTATCGTATGGCTCCAACCGAATTGAAAGAATTAAGGAAGCAGCTAGATGATAGGATTGAGAAGGATTTTATTCGACCAAGTGCCTCGCCTTGGGGTGCTCCCGTTCTCTTTGTAAAGAAGAAGGATGGATCTATGAGGCTTTGTATTGATAATCGTGAATTAAATCAGATTACAATCAAGAATAGGTATCCTTTACCAAGAATTGAGGATTTGTTTGATCTACTAAAGGGTGCTTCCACTTTTTCCAAGATTGATTTGAGATCCGGTTATCACCAAATTCCTGTTTGAGATGTTGATATTCCGAAGACTGCTTTTAGTACAAGGTATGGTCATTATGAGTTCAAGGTAATGCCATTTGGATTGACGAATGCTCCCGCTATCTTTATGGATCAAATGAACCGCACATTTAGTGAGTATCTTGACAAGTGTGTGGTGGTGTTCATTGACGATATTCTTATTTTCTCTAAGTCCGAAGAAGAGCATGCTATTCATCTAAGGATTATTTTGAGTGTTCTTCGTCGTCAGAAGTGGTATGCTAAATTCTCCAAGTTTGAATTTTGGTTACCTAAGGTGTCCTTTCTTGGGCATGTGATTTCTAAAGAAGGTGTAATGGTGGATCCTTTGAAAATGAGGCCGTTGTTGATTGGAAGAGTCCGACCGATATTAGAGAAATTCGAAGTTTTCTTGGTTTAGCTGGTTATTACCGTAGATTTGTCAAGGATTTCTCTAAGCTTGCTAGACCGATGACCCAGTTGTTGAAGAAGGAAACCAAGTTCCTATGGAATGAAGCTTGTGAAGCTGCGTTTCAAGAATTAAAGAAGAGGTTAACTACCGCTCCGGTGTTGACTTTGCCTGAAGATGGAGTAGACTTTGATGTCTATTGTGATGCTTCCAAGATGGGATTGGGTTGTGTTCTTATGCAAAATAGGAAGGTGCTGGCTTATGCTTCGAGGCAGTTGAGAGTTCATGAAGTGAACTATCCTACTCATGATTTGGAATTGGCCGCCGTTGTTCATGCTTTGAAGGTGTGGAGACAATACCTTATTGGTGTTCATTGTTGTATATTCACCGATCACAAAAGTTTGAAGTACATATTTACTCAGAAAGAGTTGAATATGAGGCCGCCGTTGTTCATGCTAATTGATAGGAGTAACTTAATTTGTTCTTGTTTCTTATGAAGATGGTTAGACCCCGTCAAATTGAGAACGTTGTACTAGAAGCCCTCACTCAAGTATTGAAAAATCAGCAAGATGCAGCTTTAGCTCATGCCAACCAAGTTCCCCCTAGAAGGGAAGATAACCATCAAGGTGGCTACGCATGGGTAGCTGGACAAATAGTAAGGAGTAAAATTGTACCTTATGGTGGAGAATCGGACCCTACGGAGCTATCCGATTGGTTCCGTGAGATGGAGAAACAGTTTGATCTATACCAAGTCCGCGAAGAGGACAAGGTGAGGATCGCAAAGCACTTCGTTGTGAGGGAAGCTGATAATTGGTGGGCTATCACTAGTGCCACCGCTACTCTCGAAGATGACTTCAACTGGGCTTGTTTCAAAGCTCTTGTGGAAGGTAGATTCTATCCTAAAGAGCTTAAGCAACAAAGGCTCAAGGAGTTCATTGACTTTAAGCAAGGCAACTTGTCAGCTCAGGACTTCACTACGGAGTTCAATAAGCTTGCTCATTTTTCTCCAAGACTTATCCGAGATGACGAGGACCGAGCCTTCTATTACCGTAACAAGCTGAGTGCCGTTCTTCAAAGTAAAGTGAGAAGGAATACTACTTCTTTTGGGGATCTTTATGATGATGCCTTGTGGACCGACAATTATATCAAGGCTATTAGAGATGAAGCTTTGATGAATAATCCCTCTCCTTCTTTCACTCCAAGGCCGAATGTTTATGAGAAGAGACTGTTTATTCCGTCTCCTTCTACTTCTTATGCTAACAAGAGGAGATTCAATCCTTCTTCTAATGCAAACACAAGAGCTCCTGCTCCATTCATTCCTAGAGCTACTTCTAATGTGGCTCATAGGCCTTATGCTCCTCAAGCTCAAGCTCAAGGTCGTCAATGTAACCGTTGTAGACAACCATACCATCCTGGTGTGTCTTGTACCAACCGACCTTATATTTGCTACTTTTGTCAAAAGGGTGGTAACCATTATGATGATTGCCCCGATCGAAAGTTGCCCCCTCCTCCTGCTAAACCTAAGGGTTCCATCTTTGTCATGAGCCGTGCCGAAGCCGACGCTCATCCCGAGATCTTTACGGGTATGTTCTTAATCTTAGAGCAACCGTGTCTTATTCTTTTTGATACCGGTGCTTCAATGTCTTTTGTGTCTTTGACTTATGCTAATAAATTATCTATCGAGCCTACATCTAGTGAGGATACTCCCATATCCTTAGCATCCGGAGATATTATCTCTTGTTCTACTCTTTCTCCAAATGTCCCAATATCTATTGCGGGTTCTATCTTCCCCGCTAATCTTCTTAAGTTTCCTCTAGGAGAGTTCGATATAATCCTAGGTATTGATTGGTTAGCTTTGTACCATGCTAGGTTCGAGTGTCGTGATCAAAAGATTTATTTAAAGAGTCCTTTAGGAGTTAGAATAACCTATAAGGGATCTCATCCCCGAAAAGGTGTGTCTTTAGTTTCCGCTATGAAATTGGTAAGTATGGTTAGAAAAGGTCACCAAGCATACATGTGTATTGTGACTTCTTCAACTACCTCTTTGCCAAGTATTGAAGATGTGCCTATTGTTCGAGAATTCGTTGATGTATTTCCTGAGGATTTGCCCGGGATTCCTCCTGAGCGTGATGTTGAGTTCTCTATTGACCTTGTACCTGGTTCTGGACCCATAGCCAAAGCTCCTTATCGTATGGCTCCAACCGAATTGAAAGAATTAAGGAAGCAGCTAGATGATATGATTGAGAAGGGTTTTATTCGACCAAGTGCCTCGCCTTGGGGAGCTCCCGTTCTCTTTGTAAAGAAGAAGGATGGATCAATGAGGCTTTGTATTGATAATCGTGAATTAAATCGGATTACAATCAAGAATAGGTACTTTACCAAGAATTGAGGATTTGTTTGATCAACTAAAGGGTGCTTCTACTTTTTCCAAGATTGATTTGAGATCCGGTTATCACCAAATTCCTGTTCGAGATGTTGATATTCCGAAGACTGCTTTTAGTACAAGGTATGGTCATTATGAGTTCAAGGTAATGCCATTTGGATTGACGAATGCTCCCGCTATCTTTATGGATCAAATGAACCGCACATTTACTGAGTATCTTGACAAGTGTGTGGTGGTGTTCCTTGACGATATTCTTCATTTCTCTAAGTCCGAAGAAGAGCATGCTATTCATCTAAGTATTATTTTGAGTGTTCTTCGTCGTCAGAAGTGGTATGCTAAATTCTCCAAGTGTGAATTTTGGTTACCTAAGGTGTCCTTTCTTGCGCATGTGATTTCTAAAGAAGGTGTAATGGTGGATCCTTCGAAAATTGAGGCCGTTGTTGATTGGAAGAGTCCGACCGATATTAGAGAGATTCAAAGTTTTCTTGGTTTAGCTGGTTATTACCGTAGATTTGTCAAGGATTTCTCTAAGCTTGCTAGACCGATGACCCAGTTGTTGAAGTAGGAAACCAAGTTCCTATGGAATGAAGCTTGTGAAGCTGCGTTTCAAGAGTTAAAGAAGAGGTTAACTACCGCTCCGGTGTTGACTTTGCCTAAAGATGGAGTAGACTTTGATGTCCATTGTGATGCATCCAAGATGGGATTGGGTTGTGTTCTTATGCAAAATAGGAAGGTGGTTGCTTATGCTTCAAGGCAGTTGAGAGTTCATGAAGTGAACTATCCTACTCATGATTTGGAATTGGCCGCCGTTGTTCATGCTTTGAAGGTGTGGAGACATTACCTTATTGGTGTTCATTGTCGTATATTCACCGATCACAAAAGTTTGAAGTACATATTTACTCAGAAAGAGTTGAATATGAGACAAAGAAGATGGTTGGAATTGGTGAACGATTATGATTTTGAGTTATTGTACCATGAAGGGAAGGCAAATGTTGTTGCCGATGCTCTTAGTAGGAAAGCTTCTCATGCATTGAATGCTATGCGGGTATTACCCGATGATCTTTGTGCCGAGTTTAGAAAGTTGAAGTTGGAATTCGTGGAGCGTGGATTTGTTTATGTTGGTGTTATGACTGCCGAACCTGTTTTTCTCCGTGAAATCCGCGAAAGCCAAGTTGATGATCTTACCTACAAGTCTATTCAAGCCAAACTTCTTGAAGGTAAAGCTAAAGATTTCATGTTTGATGATGAAGGTGTTCTTCGTTTCCATGGCCGTTTATTTGTTCCTAATGCTCTTGATTTGAGGAAGCGAGTTCTTGATGAAGCTCACCTTTCCCCTTATTCTATTCACCCTGGAGGTGATAAGATGTACAAAGACTTGAAGCTACAGTTTTGGTAGCCGAACTTGAAGGGTGATGTTGTGTATTATGTTGGAAGATGTCTTACTTGCCAACAAGTGAAGATTGAACATAAGAGGCCTGATGGATTGCTACAACCGTTGGATATTCCACTATGGAAGTGGGAATCTATGTCTATGGATTTTGTTATGGCTTTGCCGAGGACCGTTGGAGGTAAAGATGTAGTTTGGGTTGTTGTTGATCGTTTGACCAAGTGTGCTAGATTCATTCCGATCAAAGAAACTTGGAGTTTGGATCGACTAGCGAAAGCCTATGTTGATGAAATTGTTAGATACCATGGTGTTCCCAAGGAGATTATATCCGACCGAGATCCCAGATTCTGTTCGAGATTTTGGAAGGCTTTACAAGAAGCCATGGGTAGTAAATTGTTGATGAGTATCGCTTTTCATGCCGCTACTGATGGTCAGACCGAGAGGACTATTCAGACTTTAGAAGACTTGCTTAGGGCTTGTGCACTCAAACTTCAATCTAGTTGGGAAAAGAGTCTACCGTTGGTGGAGTTTTCTTACAACAACAGTTATCATGCATCGATCAAGATGGCTCCTTATGAAGCTCTTTATGGAAGGAAATGTAGGAGTCCTATATGTTGGAATCAATTGAGTGATGTTCGTGACTTAGGCCCCGATGTTCTTGTTGAGACTGTTTATAATATGAAGGTCATTCGTGATAGAATGAAAGCCGCTCAAGACCGTCAAAAGTCTTATGCCGATATCCGAAGAAGACCGCTAGAGTTTGAGGTTGGAGATAAAGTGTTCTTGAAAGTATCTCCAATGAAGGGTGTTAAACGGTTTGGTGTTAAGGGTAAATTGAGCCCGAAATACATTGGACCCTTTGATATTGTGAAAAGGATTGGTGCCGTTGCTTACAAGTTGGATTTGCCCCCGAATTTGGCTAAGGTTCATAATGTATTCCATGTTTCACAATTGAGAAAGTATGTTAGTCATCCAAGCCATGTCTTTCAAAAGGAAATGCCCAAGCTTGAACCGAATTTGTCCTTTGAAGAGAAGCCGATTCGCATCCTAGACCGCAAGGATAAGAAGTTTAGAAGTAAGGTGGTTCCTTTAGTGAAAATCTTGTGGAGATGTGCTAATGTCGAAGAAGAGACTTGGGAAACGGAAGCTTCTATGCGTAGTAAATATCCGAGTCTATTCCTTTAAGGTATCTTTCTTTCCCTCAAGTTTCGAGGGCGAAACTTTTTAAAAGGTGGGGTGATTGTACGACCCGTAAATATACCCTATTTTTATAGTAAAAATATTTTCAGATACTTTTCAGCGAAATTTAGTTTTAATTTAGAATTTAATTTTCCGAGTCGAATTTAGAATTTCCGAGTTCGTATTTGGATTTTTCGCGAGATTTCATGTGAATCCTGTCTTAAGTCGTCTTTGACTTTTTCTTGACTTTTTCCCTCATACTCCCTCATACTACTTCCTAACCTATTTCATTCCCACAACTCAAACTTACTTCATCACTAAGAAAACCCAAATCAAAACCTAGCTTCCATAATCATCCAATCTTAGAATCGTCATATCTCGCTCATTTCTTGCTCAAATTCACTTAAGTTCGTCTCATTCTTCCCCTCTTATCTTCTACTATCCGTATTGATAATAAAATTACCGTCTTTCTCTCTTTTCAAACTTTCCGTCTTTCTCAAGGTGAAGTAAATTCATCTTTTATTAACTATTTGTAGATGGTGACCTTCAAGATCCCGACAAAGACTATTTCTTAATTGAAGAGGACCTTGACGCGAAGTAAAGACGCATAAAGGTAACGGTGAAGGATTACTCGATATCATTTACGTGTTTTACATGATTTCTATGTTAGAATTCGTATTTAGAATACGATTAGAAAGCTTAGGAATTGTGTTATTGATAATGATTGTTGTTAGTTGATGATTGTTGATGATGAATATTGATTGTTGGTAGTTGTTAGAAAGTAAATATGAGAATTGAAATTGATTGAGCAAGTGAAGAATGCTCACGGGTGAACTGGGGTTCCCAGCCGGGTGACCGGCCGCTGGTCTGCCCACCGCCTGGGAACACATCAGTTGGAAAACTTGTGATTTTTGTGTATTGGTGCTCCTGGCCAGGTGCCCGGCCGCCGGCCCCCAGACCGGCCTGGAACACGCTGCCTTTTCTTTGTGATTTTTGGTTTATGCATGAAGCGCGAGCCGGGGTACCGGCCGCCGGTCCTCTTACCGGCCGGCAACACGGCTGTGTTTTATTCTTACAATTTCTAAAACTCGTAATTTATAATATTTCGCATGGTTCGTTTATCGTATAATTTTACGTAGGGACTTATAATATAAATGTTTTGAATATATGATATTTCATTCGCTTGTATCACATGTTTTTGTGACGGTTTTTGGTATGTCCCACTTTGAGTCGGTTTTTACAAATGTTACGGTTTGAGCACTATTTTGTTATGTGCTTCGTACTCTCATTCCCTTGGCTACCTCTACCTTCGTAAGGCTAGAATGTCGGAACGGGGATGTATCCTACTGCTTAATTGCATGTGTTAGTGGGCATACGACGACGTTGTTGGGAGGCGAACGCTATGCGTTGCCGACCCAGCCGTCAAATGTTGTTTACTTGCGAGGTGGTGTTATTTGCATGTAGCGTACCGCTTGTTATGTGGCTCGAGCTCTTTTCCGCCTCTTTCGTGAATTATCGACCGAATTTGGGGTACTCGGCGTCTATGATTGACCGAGTCTTGGATGCGAAATGTTATCGCATGTCGAATCGGAAAATGTGATTCCGAGAGTCTGGCCAGATTTAGACTAGGACCGTATTATTATCGTCGTGCTACCAGGAGGAAATTAGTCTACATATACAAAATGTGATCGTGTATGCGTTCAGGGAAATGTGATCCCGTGGATGCCTTTTAATCATACTTGCCATGTACACAGTGCTAGTGCGTTTCTTTTACCGTGAGAGATGTCGTCTTTGTGTCGTTGTGTTTGGATGCGTGATTACATGATTGATTATTCATGATCATTGCATGACTTGGCATGGTTTGTTTGTCGAGTCTCAATCTTATCAAACTTATACCGCTAACGGTGAGATGCAAGCCCTAGTGAGCGTATTCGGTTGTCTAAGAGTGTCTTCCCCGAGTCTTTGTATAACATGATGGATTCGGATTTGTATTCCGTATGCTCTTATCATTATATATTGAATTGCCTATCTATCCTTATCGTATTTCACATGTATATCTATATATGCATGCTTCTACTTTTGTATTTCCTTTTATGTACGTTTAATGTGATATGGCTGGGAGAACCCGGAGTTACTCCCCACTGATTGTGGCGTTCATGTTTTTCATGGATGAACAGGTTGCTTGCGTGGATGGCTTTTTGCTTGATATTTTGGGTTCGGGTGTGAGCTAGCGGGCGTTGTCCCTGGATTGAAACACCTCTAGACGATTTTAGCTAGTTTGCTAAACACTTTGACATTGATAACTTTTTGAGAGACTTCGTCTCTTTGTTGTATTTCGTACTTTGGTTTGTAATATTTGACACTCCTCGGATACTTCTTCTTGCATGTATAAAAGTTTTTAAAACTTCATATTTCCGCTATATAATTCACATGCTTGTATGTTTTTATTTTTCGCATTCGCGAGGGTTGTCACAGTGTGTGCCGTGAGGAAGGAGAGAAAGAAAACAAATTTGGTGAAAGTTTTGATGGTGATGTGTATTGATAGTGATAGGAATAGGTAATTATGAAAAGTAGTTTTAGGTGTTGTACTTTTGTACTTGGGCACATAGGGTGCCGGCTCCTAGAGTCCTTTTTCCTTTTTTTTTTTTTTTGAATTTGGGTAGCAAAAGGAATCTTAGGTAATTAATTTTGGAGATATGGTAAGGATAGGATTAGTTAAATAAAACGATATGGTAAGGTAGTTAAATAAAACCAATTTCCAACCGCAAAATCTCAAAACGTCTTCTTGCTAACGCCTTTGTTAAAATGTCAACCCATTGATTTTCAGTACTACAAAATTCGAGTTTAATGTTGCCCTTTTCTACATGGTCACGTAAAAAATGATGTATAATGTCTATATGCTTAGTACGAGAATGCTGAGCTGGGTTTTAGAAATAACAATATTACTCGTATTATCAAAGAAAACAGGCATACAACCAACATTAACACCATAATCACATAATTGTTGCTTTAACCAAAGTAGTTGAGAACATATCAGTCCTGCAGCGTTATATTCGGCTTCTGCAGTAGACAATGCAACCGAATTTTGCTTCTTTGAGCCCCAAGTAATTATGCATGGTTCAACAAACGTAACAAATCCAGAGGTACTTTTTCTATCTAAAGAACATCCTGCATAATCTGCATCTGAATATCCTACTAGATCGAAATTACACTTAAGTGGATACCACAAATATAAATTAGATGTACCAATTAAATATCTCAAGATACGTTTAACTGCAATCATATGTGACTCCTTAGGACATGATTGAAATCTAGCACAGACACATACGCTGAACATAATGTCAGGTCTACTTGCAGTTAAATATAATAAAGAACCAATCATACCTCGATATGTAGTCTCATCTACGGACTTACCATTTTCGTCTAAGGTCAACTTTTTATCAGTTACCATAGGTGTGTCCATTGGATGAGCGTTCTCCACACCAAATTTTCTGATTAGCTCCTTGACATATTTTTGTTGGTGAATCTTTGTTCCTTCTTTGGTTTGTTGAATTTGCAATCCTAGGAAGAATTTTAATTCTCCCATCATGCTCATTTTAAATTCTGAGGTCATTAGATCTAAAAAATACTTGCACAATTTATTGTTAGTAGAACCAAAAAAAATATCGTCTACATAAATTTGAGCAACAAGTAAATCAGAGCCCTCGGATTTTAGAAATAGGGTTTTGTCAACAGATCCTCTCTTAAAGTAGTTTTGTAATAAAAATTTAGATAATCTGTCGTACCAAGCCCTAGGCGCTTGTTTCAAACCATATAAAGCTTTATCGAGTTTAAAAACATGGTTTTGAAATTTTCTATTTAAAAATCCGGGAGGTTGTTCAACAAAAACCTCTTCTTCCAAATAACCATTAAGAAACGCAGTCTTAACGTCCATTTGGAACAATTTCATTCCTTTATGAGATGCGAAGCCGATGAGCAAGCGAATATGTTCAAGTCTTGCTACAGGTGCGAATGTCTCACCATAATCAATCCCTTCTTGTTGATTATAACCTTGAATGACCAAACGAGCCTTATTACGAACTATAACTCCTGAGTCATCCAATTTATTTCTGAATACCCATCGAGTACCAATCACAGTTCGATTTTTTGGTCGTGGCACTAGATGCAAAACCTTACTGCGTTCGAACTGTTGAAGCTCCTCTTGTAGAGCCACAATCCAGTCGGATTCTGCAAGTGCTTCTTTGATGTTGGTAGGCTCTATGGTAGACAGAAATGAATAGAATGAACAAAAGTTATTTATTTTTCGCCTAGTTTGAACTCCCTTAATCAAACTTCCTAGGATACTATCCATAGGATAAGAACTCTTATATTTCCATTTCTTAGAGTTTCTAGGCTCATCATCATCTGATGAACTATCACTTTCCTCAAATGAATCAGAATCAAGATTGGTTCCCCCTAAGTTGGACTCTGGGGTTATAGCTGAAGTTGGTACAACTTCAGTTACAATATCTTGATCTGGGTTCAAAGTTATAGCATCATCATCTATAACTTCAGTTTCTTTTTCCTTGTTTTGAGAAGAGACATTTGTATCATCAACAATTGTCTCAGTTCTCATTTCAAGGTCATTTGCAGATTTATAAAGTTCATCATTGATTCCTTCAATAACTTCTTCATTTATATCTGGCTCGTCATCCCTTGAAAGGCGAAAGTCGGGATCATTCATGTCTTCTTCTTCTTCATTCTGTTCAACTTGCTCAGACACATTATCTTCATCAAATACAACATGAACACTTTCTTCTATGCACAAAGTTCTTTTGTTAAAAACTTTAAAAGCTTTGCTATGATTAGAATAACCAACAAACACAGCGTCGTCACTTGGTGGATCAAATTTGCTCAAATTACTTTTTCCATTGTTATGGACAAAACATTTACTACCGAAGCAACGAAGGTGAGCTATATTGGGTTTTCTCCCTCTTAAAAGTTCATAGGGAGTCTTTTTAAGAATAGGTCTAATCATAGCTCTATTGTGCACATAGCATGCAATACTAATGGCTTCAGCCTAAAAGTTCTTAGGAAGGCCACTACACAACAACATAGTGCGAGCCATGTCCTCTAGTGTTCTATTCATACGTTCCACGACACCATTTTGTTGTGGGGTTCGTGGTGCATAAAAGTTATGTCCTACACCATTCTCCCTACAGTATTCTATAAAAGCTTGATTATCAAATTCGGTGCCATGATCCGTACGAATGGAAACTAACTTTTTATCATACTTGTTTTGGGCAAGCTTCATTAGTACTACAAACTCATCGAAAGTTTCATCTTTAGTAAATAGAAAGATAGGCCATACATACCTTGAGTAGTCGTCGACTAGGACGAATACGTACCTTGATCCACCGCGACTTCTGACTTTTATAGGTCCACACAAATCCATGTGTACCAACTCAAGTGGACGCTCTGTACTTACTACTTGTTTTGGTTTGAATGAAGATCTAACTTGTTTACAACGGGCACGTGAGTCACACATCTTCTCTTGTTCGAATTTGATTTGAGGGTAAACCCTCAACTAAATCCCACAATTTGAGTTTCTTTAAAATTGTTGGACTGATGTGTGCAAACCTCTTGTGCCACAAGCATGAATCATCCATAGTAACTTTCATGCATGTAAAGGAACTTGTAGTAACTTTATTTAAATCAATCATATACACGTTCCTTTTACGTAGACCTTCCAAAATAACATTACTAGTACCTTCAATTATGATGCGACAAACATCTGAATGAAAAACGACTTTATTACCTTTGTCACATAATTGAGAGATACTTAGCAAGTTATGCTTAAGACCATCTACCAGATAAACATTATTAATAGCATGAGAAGAAGATATACCGATCTTACCTACACCGATTATTTTGCCCTTCTTGTTGTCTCCAAAGGTGACCTTGCCACCGTTGAAGGGCTCCAGTGAAAGAAAAAGATTCTTGTTTCCGGTCATGTGTCTCGAACACCCACTGTCGAGATACCATAGATTATTTTCTTTCACTATTATCTGCAAGGGAATCAAATACAGCTTTTAGGTACCCACGCTAAGTTAGGTCCTTTATGGTTAGTGACTCTAAGTATTTGATCCTTCCTAACCCATACCTGTCTAACAATTGTTTTATTCTTAACATAGGGTTGTCTAGGTTTATTATAGTGTTTGTTATTGTTGCGACGCACATTAGGTTTAAATGACTGCTTCTGATTCACATATGGTTTAGATTTTGAAGGTAAGATGTGTATTCGAAAGGTATGTCATAAAACCATCTGAACTCATTATTTCTAACCTCATCACGTTGAGGTACAGGTTCAGACTCATTAACACTAGACACGTCATGTTCTTTAACAAAATCAGTTTGATTTTTATCATCATTGACGTATTTAACACAATCCTCTTTAACATGAACGTTGTGACCACAATAATTGCAAATCAGATATTCTGAAAGATTTACATACTTCCTTCTTCTGAAATCACGATCAGAAGGGGTGGATTTGCACTTATCATGGTCTCTACGATTGTAACATTCATGACCTAGACCCATCTTCATGTTATTGTTAGACTGTTCGGTAAGGAAGTCTAAGACCTTCTGACTTCCTTCCCATTTATCATGAACTTTTCGTGCATGTAGGAGCAATTCCTTCAAAGACTGAATTTCTTTTTCACACGAAGAGTGGTCTACATTCGAGTCTTTGGAGGGATTTTTCTTTTTAAAGTTTTCACGAAAATCGTTAAAACGTTTGTTCAAGATAAATTTCTCCTCATTATGTTGACTTTTGGCTTGGGAGAATTCAGCCTTTATATCTTTCAATTGCTGAGAAAGAAAAGAGTTTTCTTTCTTGTGATCAATGATAGCAACTTCCTTTGCCTTAGCTTCAGATTGTAAAAGCTCATTGACTTTCTTCAATTCTAAAGTTATAGCTTCATTAGCTATAACTTTGGCTTGAAGATGCTTAATGTTGAGCTTTAACTCTGAGATTATAGGTTCATTAGCTATAACTTTAGACTCAAGAGCTTCTTTCTCAACATTTGTCATGTCTGAAGTTATAGCTGAAGTTTCCATAACTTTAGACTTGAGCTTTTTTGCTTTGGCCTTTAGAAGTTGGTTTTCCTCAGCAATGTCAAGGATTTGTTCTTTAAGATCTTTTAATTCAAGACTCTGTTCATGACAATGATCTAAGGCTTCTTCAAAATACTTAATTAAAGACTTCTTAGATAAATTCTTAACTGGCTTTTTAAGTTCAAGATGACTAACCTTTTCATCATCTTCTGAATCTGGTTCTGAATCTGAGTTGCCGACAAGGCATAACTCGGATTCACTTTCATTGTCATCGTCAGAGATTAGGTCAAGACTAACGTTGCTTAGACACAGGTTGGCGACTTCTTCTTCCTCTGACTCGTCATCTTCTGTGTCAAGATCTCCCCAGCAATAAGCCATCATAACTTGCTTGAATTCCTTCTTGGTTTTGTCTCGTTGATTTTTTTCTTTGATTTTCTTCCATGTGGGGCAATCCTTGATCATGTGATCATTATCCGCACATTTGAAGCAACCACGACTTGATAGAGACCCTTTTGACTCAATTGGCTTCTTGTAATATTTGTTAGTGTTTTTGTTAAACGTTTTCCCTTGTGGTTTATTAAAGAATTTTTTCTTAAAACGTCTAGCAAATAACACTGTTTCATCTTCAAGATCCGAATCTTGTCTTTCACCAGATTTGACTAGTAAAGCCACTTTCTTGCTATTACTATCGTTTGCCTCATCCTCATAAAGAGTAATCTCGTGAGCCATTAGGGTTCCGAGTAGCTCTTGATAAGATAGGTTAGATAGATCTTTACATTCCTCAATTACCGTCACCTTAGGTCTCCATCGTTTAGATAGACTTCTAAGAATCTTCCTGGCAATTTCCTCGGAGTCAAAAGTTTTTCCAAGATTTTTCAATTCCTTAATGATACTAGAGAAGCGAGTCGACATGCTGTCAAGCGATTCATTGTGTTCCATAGAGAACAATTCGTATTTTCGCATCAGTAGTGCAATACGTTGTTTTTTTACAACAGTTGTCCCCTCATAGGCTAACTCAAGACCATCCCATATTGTGGCAAATAACTGTTTACATCCCCTTAAAATTTAGGATTATAACAAAATTATATAATATGAAATTGCAAGTCATAGATATGAAAACGATACAAATGTAGAGAAAATGAATTAAACCTTTGGTCCTTAGCAAAATCGGCCTAAGAACAGATATCAAAATAGATATCCTACTAATTGTCTCACCCAAGATAGGTCGCGATATGCCCTTCTCCTTTGCTAGAAAGATCGATTCAAAGTTACTGTTAACTTTTTAGGTTTTTGTGTTTAGTGTGTGATGGAGGCACAAGTTGAGAGAGTAAAAATTAGGTTAGCAATTTTTCCTTCTTCTTTTCTTGTTCACGGCACTAGTAGGGTTTTTAATGAGGAGATTTAGTCTCCTCAAATAACTACCCATTGACCCGAAAAACCCGAGTGTATCTGGACACTTTTTCCGGTCATTTTAGCTTCTAATATAATGTAATCCATTATAATCGTCATTAGTCAAAGACCGACATTATAATCCATCATTAATTATAAATATCCGTATATTTATAATTTTCCAATTAATTATAACGGTTTATGTTTAATTAGCTTACATTATATACAACAATTAAATATAACATTTTATATTCAATTTACGAATTATAGTTAATTCGTCTCAGCTAAATTTATTTAATCATTATTAAATAAATTATATCATCATCACATTGACTAACCTTTTAGTCAAAAACACCGACTAACCTTTTAGTCATTTAATAAGGCATCAATATGATTATTTTCTCAAATAATCACATCTCTCAATCACATCCTTTAGGTGTGACTTTTAGGGACCAGTTGATCACCGCCATCTGTATGACAATAACGTCAAACTTATCTAGCAAGCCAACCGTTATCGATAAACGTTAATCAACTAATTACAATACAAAGTATACCCTGTGAACCTACAGAGATTTATTTATGTTATTGCACTAACTGTGGAGGACACTGGCTCCAACAATCTCCCACTTGTCCGTACAAGTGTATGTGCGATAACCGATTCTCATATCCATAATAAATTTCTCCCACTCAATGTAAACCAATTTGCAAAGTCCGTATTCACAAAGGTCGTAGTTTACAAGTGATCAGTATCAAGAGTGGTTTCCCCGACTAGAGAGTAACTTAACTTAACTGATAAACGAATCTTCATTCGAGCATGGCCATGCATTTCAGTTACAACTCCTCGAGTGGCCCTGAGAAATATCATATCCTGATAAAGGTTGGATATATTCTTCAACTCGAATCTTGCAGATACAAGCGCAGTATGAAATGACCCAGTGAAAATCTACTTAGCCTCCTGTTACGGTCGACCATGAGAAAGAAACCAAAGTCACCCAAAAACTGCCTTTATCTCAAGAGACAGTCGATAGTCAAAAGAATCGACTCTAGGAACACTATGGATGTCCTATCCACGACCTGGCACCTAATGTTCCGAAACATTTAGGACTCCATAACGTCGTCACAAAATGTCCTGCGCAGTATCATTATAACTCGCATCTGTGATCGATCAGTCAACAGTTTGACTTATGGCTCGTTGAACCCACCATCAATCGACGTCACAAAATAATTGCCAGAGTTATCAGCTCATGTAGGCAATTACGGACCCAAAACAAAATATAATGTAATTCAGTTCACTTTGTGGTGTTCAATGTTGTCAGTACAACCCACATGAAAAACAAAATATAAAACCAAACGATGATTTCATTAATAGTTTTATGAAAAAGATACAGGTGTCTAATCCATACAAAACAACTAATACAACTCAGGAACACGCTTAATTCCCATGGAAATAACGTGCCCTTCATGCTTATCATATCTTAACGGTTTAGTGAGAGGATCTGCAACGTTATCATCCCTAGCAATCTTGTCTATCACTATCTCCCTTTGCTCCACGTAATCTCGGATCATGTGAGCCTTCCGTTGTACATGCCTAGACTTGTTGCTGGACTTAGGCTCCTTAGCCTGGAAGATGGCACCACTATTATCACAATAGATGGTGATCGGGTCATCCGGACTAGGAACTACGGTTAGTCCCTGTAAGAACTGACGCATCCATATAGCTTCCTTCGCAGCCTCTGAAGCAGCATAGTACTCGGATTCAGTCGTAGAATCTGCTATAACATTTTGTTTGGAGCTTTTCCAGCTGACCGCAGCGCCATTAAGAGTAAACACGAATCCAGACTAAGATTTCGAGTCATCTCGATCCGTTTGGAAGCTAGCATCTGCGTAACCGGTTGCGCATAGCTCAGTGTCACCTCCATAAGCCAATACCCAATCCTTAGTCCTCCGTAGGTACTTAAGGATATTCTTAACAGCTATCCAGTGTGTTTCACCTGGATTGCCTTGGTAACGACTCGTCATACTCAATGCATATGCCACGTCTGGACGTGTGCATATCAGGGCATACATGATCTATCCTATAGCTGATGCATAAGGAATCCGACTCATGCGCTCGATCTCTTCCGATGTCTTTGGTGCCTGAGCTTTACTCAAATGCATCCCAGAGACCATTGGAAGGTTCCCCTTCTTGGAGTTGGTCATGCTGAACCTCTCAAGAATCTTATCTATATAAGACTCCTGACTGAGGGATAACATCCATCGTGATCTATCTCTGTAGATACGGATCCCAAAAATTCTTTGTGCTTCACCCAGATCTTTCATCTGAAAATGGTTCTTTAACCAAACTTTTACCGAAGTTAAGAGAGGTATGTCATTCCCAATCAAGAGTATGTCATCGACATACAATATTAGGAAGACAATCTTGCTCCCACTCGACTTGATATATAAGCATGGTTCCTTGACCGATCGAGTAAATCCATTCTCTTTTATCACCTGGTCGAAACGATGATTCCAACTCCGAGAGGCTTGCTTAAGTCCATAAATGGAACGCTTAAGTTTGCATACCTTCTTAGGATTTTTAGGATCAATGAAACCGTCGGGTTGTACCATGTACAACTCCTCCTCCAAATAACCGTTTAAGAAGGCGGTTTTCACATCCATTTGCCAAATTTCATAGTCATGAAAAGCGGCAATCGCTAAGATTATCTGAATGGAACGCAGCATAACTACGGGTGCAAAAATTTCATCATAGTGCAATCCTTGCACTTGAGTGAAACCTTTTGCCACTAGTCGTTCCTTGTATGTATCTGGTTTGCCTTCTACAGATGCTTTATTTTTATAAAGCCTTTGCACGGAAAGGCCGAACCTTATCAGGTAAGTACCAGATCCCATACCGTCATTCTCATACTAAGTCCATCCTGATTGCATGCTTCAAGCCATAGGCTTAGAGGTCGGAACAGGTCATGGCACCTTTATAGGTATCGGGTTCGTTACTCTCTAAGAGTAAAACGTCATCTCTCCCATTCTCCTCGACCATACCAATGTATCTGTCTGGAGGAATGAAGACTCTACCCGACCTCCTGGGTTCCTCAGGAATATTTACCGCAACCGATGATGAAGGAACAGTTTCCTCCATTGGTTGCTCGGTTGTTGGCTCTTGAACCTCCGACAGATCGAAGGTTCTATCACTCGTCTTGTTCTCGAGAAATTCTTTCTCTAGAAACTTCGCACTAGCCGCAACAAAACACGTTGTTCGGTAGGCGAATAAAAGTAATGACGTCAAACATTCCTTTTGGATACCAATAAAGTATGTCTTGACCGATCGTGGGCCGAGCTTATCGTCAGGTCTCCATTTGACATAAGCCTCGCAGCCCCAAACCCGAATAAAGGACAATTAGGGACCGTTCCCTTCCATAGTTCAATGGATTCTTTGTCTACAGCTTTGACGGACTTCGTTTACGTATTAGAGCAGCTGACAAAAGAGCATCCCCCATAATGAGTCAGGTACAACCGTCTGACTCATCATGGATCGAACCATATCAAGTAATGTTCGATTTCTCCGTTCGGACACACCATTCAATTGGGGTGTTCCAGGTGGAGTTAACTGTAGTACTACACCACAGTCTTTAAGGTGTTGATCAAACTCATTCGAAAGATATTCGCCACCACGATCTGAACGTAGTTCTTTAATCTTTCTATCCAGTTGGTTTTCAACCTTATTCTGGAATTCCTTGAACTTGTCAAAGGACTCACTTTTATGCTTCATTAAGTAGACATAACCATATCTACTCAAATCGTCCGTGAAAGTGATAAAATACCTATAGCCATCTCTAGCGTTGATTGACATAGGTCCGACCACATCAGTATGTATGAGCCCTATTAGGTCAGCAGCGCGCATTCCAACACCTTTGAAGGAAATTCGAGTCATTTTGCCTTTGAGACATGATTCACCCGTGCCAAAAGATTCATAGTCAAATAGGGAGATAGTCCCATTATCAATGAGCTTTTTCACGCGTTTCTCATTTATGTGTCCCATACTGCAATGCCATAGATAGGTTTGATCTTTGTCACCAACCTTTGCTTTCTTACTACTCACATGCAATATTTCTGTGGTTTGATCTAAAACATAAATCCCATTCATGGAAACTGCTTTACCATAAATCATTTCGTTAAAAGAGAAAATACAGCTATTATCCTTTATTACAAACGAAAAGCCATCCTTATCAAGTACGGAAACTGAAATAATGTTCTTAGATAAACTGGGTACATAGTAACAGTTATTCAGAAATAACTCAAATCCACTCGGGAGTTGGATTACATATGTTCCCACTGAAACGGCATCTACTCTTGCTCCATTCCCCACTCGCAGGTCCACATCACCCCTTGCGAGAGTTGTGATGTTTCTTAGGCCCTGCAAATGATTGCACAGATGAGAACCACAACCAGTATCTAGTACCCAAGTTCCAAATCTTGCATGGTTAATCTCAATCATATGAATAAAAGAAGAAGACATACCAACAGGAGAGACGCGGCCTGCTTTTATGTCCTCACGGTACACGAGGCAGTTCCTCCTCCAATGCCCAAACTTGTAGCAATGGTGGCACTCCACGTTACCTTCAATGCTCTTTGTCTTGCCTTGTGAGCTACCGCTAGTCTCACCAGGCCCACTCTTGACCTTTCCTGGCTTTTTGAACTTTGTCTTCTCTACAGCTAGGTCAGCTTGAGCCTTGCCCTTACCCCTACCCTTGTTGTTAATCATGAGAACGTCCTGTTTCACGCTCCCACTCAATTTCAGATCACTCTCGGTCTGTACGAGAAGTGAGTGGAGCTGATGAAGACTTTTCTTCATATCATTCATATAGTAATTTGCCCTGAAAAGGGCAAAACCATCATGAAGTGAATGAAGCAGTCGATCAATAATGATCTTCTCATCGATTTTACAACCAAGAGCCTCCAGCTTCTCGACATTCTCGATCATAGCAAGAATGTGTGGGCTAACCGCTTGGCCCTTCTGGAGTTTCGCTTCAAAGAAGCGACAGGTATACTCATAGCTAACGATCCTTGGAGCTTTCGAGAACTCGTTAGAGAGAGTGGTGAAAATCTTGTTTGCACCCTGGGCAATGAATCGCCTCTGCAAATTGGATTCCATTGAAAAGATGAGTACGTTCTTTATCGCACCCGCCTCCATTACGAAATCACTATAAGCAAGTGATTCATTTGCTCCTGCATTGGGGCCTGGGTTAGTCGGTAGTGGCTCAGTCAAGTACTTGAGCTTACCGTCAGCAATGGCAGCATTCCGTAATGCCGCCTCCCAGTCCGCAAAGTTGGACCCATCATTCTTCAGTCGCGTGGACTGATTCATGTTGTCCATAAAGATCTTTAGCCAGGACTCGCGAGCGAGTGTAGCACTTGGCATTGGGTCGTCTGTACGTCCAGCCATTTTTATTTTAAGCAGTTATATCTGTATATAACGTATTCAAGAAACTGTGAAAAGAAGAAAAAATTATGATAAGTTTCATCGTTTTAAAATTAAGTCTGAATGCAAAAACTGTTTAATGCAATGACTCATGCATTTATACAATTGACCTCCCTCAAGAATTATATAAATGATCCCAAGACTCAATTTCTGTAAATTGATAAGCCAACATCTTGGCTAATTCTACCTTTAGAATTCTCGGTCGATAAATTTCTGTAAATTCTATCTTATAGTCCATTATAATCCCGAGATATTACTCGGACTACAATGTTGAGGTAATATAGGTCAAGACTCACTACTTACCCAACGTAGAAGGGGTCATATTATGACTTCCGACGAAGAAGGGGTTCATAGAAGTTTTTCCTATAAAGACTAATCTCAATTTTCATTTTAGAGGAAGATCCCATCATCTTAAATTTAATTCATTTTAAGTGAACAAATTCTAGCATTTAGTGAATGATTTAGACTAAGGTGATGGCCCTATGAACGAGTGACATCTGTATGTCTATGATGAAAATTCAAACTATATGAAACATTTTTCATGCATTTTAGGTGGTTTGGTTTAGGCGGAATATGATGCAGTTATTTAACATGTGAATGAAAAACAAAAGAACGGAAAAATACGTAAACTATTACAACGGTCCTAGTGTGGCCTATCTACCAAAATGAACAGTAAATACAAGTTTGGAATCCATCCTTATGGACCCGAGAAGCTTGACTTTGTCTCATCTTGGTCCATGTAGCGGGAGTGAGCATCCGATCTCCGTCTCTAGTCTTCTTAAAATTACATTTAAAAATTACAAAATAAACCTATTTACATTCTAATTCCAAAACATAATTAAAAGAAAAATAAAAGGAGATTCGAGATCTCAAAATTACAACCAAACCATGTTTTCATCATTACGAAAACATGATTAACTAAAGCCACACTAGGTATTACATTTTTCAACCAATTGCAAAAATACGTAAAATAAACCATTCAATCATTCATTCAACAAAAATGCATCAACTATATAAATTAATACTACAAAACATAATTCATTAATTATGTTGATTAATTATCCAAACCACCATTCAAACCGATCAAAATTATGTGACAATTCCTTAATTGCCCACAACAATTTTAATCTTACATAATCCATTTTTATTTTAAACCTTTTTAAAATAATCGGGTATCATTATTGTGAACCTTTTCACAATAACAAACAAACAAACATTATCTTTATAATGTCAAAAAAAACAAACAAATTTTTTTTTTCTTACGGATCACTGTTCACGTGAACAGTAAAAGTAAAAATTTTTTTTTTTTTTTTTTTTTTTTATTTTCCACGGTTTAAACAAAAACAACCGGAAAAACAAATAAAAAAAAACATCAAAAAAACCTGCTGCTACGGAAAAACAGAAATTTTTTTTTTTTTTTTATGAGCAGTAGCAGCATACGGAAAAAAAAAACCGGTGTTGTCAAAATTGCTAGATCGGTACAAAATTCAATATCTAATCGTTATTATATATTGATTCAAACTAGATTATTCAATTTAACCTTTTAAAAAGAACATCTAAATCATGATTAAATCGATTATCCTTATATTCATTTAATCACAATCGCTTTGAACATCATTAAAATTGAATAATTATACATGATTATCAATTTAAAACAATGAGGCCGAAAACAATAGCAACAACAAAAACAAAACCGATCCATCATATTTTAATCTAATCCTTATCAAATTAAAACAATGACAAATTTATTATATTGATGTAACAACCCGAAAATTACCCAATTTTTCTAGTAAAAATATTTACTAACACTTTTCAGTAGAACTTAAGTTTTTAAAATAGAAATTTTTGTTCCGAATCTTATTTTGAAATTCCGCGTTCGTATTTGGAATTTCTGAGAGATTTCATGAAAAGACCGTTTTTAGTCATCTTTGACTTTTCTTGACTTTTAAGTCGTCTTTGACTTTTCTTGACTTTTTAAAAGTCGTCATTGACTTTTCTTGACTTTTAAGTCGTCCTAAACTTTTCTTGACTTTTAAGTCATCTTTGACTTTTCTCGACTTTTAAGTCGACTTTGACTTTCGTTGACTTTTCCCGACTCGCCTTATAAGTTTGAAGACCGAAATTTTATTTAAAAAAATAATATTTTTGATTTATTTTTATTTAGATTTATTAAGATTTATCATAATTTAATATAATTATTTTGAATTTATTCGGAATTTAAAGAATAACGTTTACGGTTTTAACCGAACGTCATTTAACTATTCCCGACTCATCGTAAATCCCGAAACAAACTCGAAACTCGACTTTGGCATGAGACACGCGCCATGTCATCGTTTTCCCACTCACTTGAGATATTTTAATTGTTTCGATTAAACTAATACAAATATCTTAGATATTTATTTACTTTATCGATCCGTCACCCGAAGATTACGCAAATCGAGAAAAATCGACCCGATATCACCTATCCCCACGGCTCTCTTTCCCTCTAATAGACCTTGATATTTTCATTACTTTGATTACAATATCATAATATCTAGATATTATTTCACTTTATCGATCAGTTAACGAAAATTACGCAAAACGCTCGAAATCAGACCCGACAATCACAAACCCACACGGCACAATTACCCACTCTTAAGCCTTGATATTTTATTATTTTTCATTACAATATCATAATATCTTGATATTTAATATAATTAACTTTATCGTTAATTATATTTAATCGATTACCGTAAAATAATTATTAAACGCGAGTCAATTACGTAACAACA
>JAIUZE010048001.1:0-25849 GCA_022085475.1 Heliosperma pusillum | reverse complement strand
GAGAGGTAGTCCTTTTAGTTATCGTAAGGGTTAGTAGAGGTGTTTTGAAGGCGTTTCAAATATGATACCTAACCATCCTATGGAGCTAGTTTCGTGTTTAAATGATTATGGAAAATAGAGAATAAGTTTAGGAAGAAACTATCCTAGTGGTTTTAGACTATGAAAACTTGAAGTTGGAATATCATTTCTTTTTGAGGATCGAATTAAGCATAATGGGGGTTGATTGTTGTGGTTAAGAGTTTTAGTGGTTCTTTAAATGTTACTTGGAAAAAAAAAAATTTGTTGTCGTTAAATGTTGGACCCTAACGAGAATAAATACTTTGAGGAATTAAGATTTGGATGACACAACTTGAGGAATATCGTCATAAGCGAACACTGATGTATTGAGAGTTTGGAAGAGATAAATAAATTGATTTACGGTTGCATTGTTCTATGTTAGGCAAAAGTTAAGTGAAATAATATTTGTGTGACTAATCTCTTTGAGGTTTTGTTATTCAACTTTTGAGGATGGGAAGGTTAATTGTTAATAACTTATGATAATGAATTTTGGAATAAATTGGATCAAAGGATTTCATAGTAAGTCTCCTTTACTTTGGGGTTGTTAGCGGCATTGTTTCCCTAATTATACATATTTTGATGGTGGTTTCCAATAAGAGTTTTGATGGACCTTAGAAGATTCTAATTGAATTTGAATAATGGGGAGTTATTACTTGATGTGTCATGCTTATGAAATATTTTGGTAGGAATCGGAGGATTGAAAGTGTTGAGGATTATTGCACTCTCTTGTGGACTAGATTCTAGTGCAGTTAGTGTTGTTGAGTTACGATAGACATTTGAAGTATCATAGATGGAAGATAGTATGGTGATTCATTCCTCTCTTTTCTCTCTTTCTATTCGATTTATTCTTTCGAATATTTCGTTTCTTCTATCAATTATCATCTCGTATAGATAGGTTATTAGAAGCTTTAGTTAGAAATTTTAGGTATAGATAGTAGTGTTATTACCTTTACTATATAATTTTTGAACTAAAAGCTTTTGGAAATTTTATTGATTTCAAGTATTTTACCGTCAAGGAGTGTTGAGACTCGTTATTGGAGACGTTCGATAACTAGTTTTCTCATTAATTGACGCGAAATTGTATCTTTTGAGTCTTTGACTTGGACGATGAGATTCTTGACTGCAGACGAGAATCTTCCGCCCCATTGATAAGACCCTGTAATTTCATTACGAATATATTTTTAACAATTTTGAAATAGACCTACATATATGTTACTTTCCTTCTTCTAAGTTTCGAGGACGAAACTTTTTAAAAGGAGGGGTGATTGTAACAACCCGAAAAGTACCCAATTTTTCTAGTGAAAATATTTACTAACACTTTTCAGTATAACTTAAGTTTTTAAAATAGGAATTTTTTTTCCGAGTCTTATTTTGAAATTCCGCGTTCGTATTTGGAATTTTTGAGAGATTTCATGAAAAGACCGTTTTTAGTCATCTTTGACTTTTCTTGACTTTTAAGTCGTCTTTGACTTTTCCTTGACTTTTTAAAGTCGTCATTGACTTTTTCTTGACTTTTAAGTCGTCCTAAACTTTTCTTGACTTTTAAGTCCTCTTCGACTTTTCTCGACTTTTCAGTCAACTTTGACTTCCGTTGACTTTTCCCGACTCGTCTCATAAGTTTGAGGACCGAAATTTTATTTAAAAAAAATAATATTTTTGATTTATTTTTATTTAGATTTATTAAGATTTATCCTAATTTAATATAATTATTTTGAATTTATTCGGAATTTAAAGAATAACGTTTACGGTTTTAACCGAACGCCATTTAACTATTCCCGACTCATCGTAAAGCGCGAAACAAAATCGAAACTCGACTTTGGCATGAGTCACACGCGCGTGTCATCGCTTTCCACTCACCATTAGATATTTTATTTATTTTGATTAAACTAATCAAAATATCTAGATATTTATTAACTTTATCGATCAGTTAACGAAAATTACGCAAATCGTTTACAAAACTGATCCGACAAACACAATTCTACACGGCTCAACCTCCCTCTAATAGCCCTTGATATTTTCATTTCTTTTGATACAATAATCATAATATCTAGATATTTGTGTAATTAACTTTATCGTTAATTATATTCAATCGTTTACCGTAAAATAATTATTAAACGCGAGTCAATTACGTAACAACAAATTCAAAATCCGACATCCTTAATTGCCTATAAACACACGGCTCCACCACTCATCGTAACTCACAAACAACTTTTCATTTTACAACAAATCAAATTAAGATCAAAACATCACTTTATTTGATCGTTCTTCGTGTTCTTCGTCGTTCATCATTTGTTCTTCATCGTTCTTGAGCGAAACCTTCATAAAATCTTCGTTTCTTAATTAAATCCATCCTAATTTATATTTCTAGGCTCTCCTCTTCGCTCCTCATCTTCCCGTACGGTTTTATTTCAATTCCGTCAAAATCATTTTCAAGACTTTAATTATGGAAAATCATATTTTAAGTTCTAATAATGTTTTCTTGTCATTTCTTATAGGGGAAGATTATGAAGACGAGTTTTGTGACTCGTATATCTTAGGAGAAGACTAGAAGACGGGTTTCTTAGTTCTTAGTTCTTATTATTTTGGTGCTACTTGATTTTAGCTAGCTAAGGTAACGATTCCGCGTTACTCGACGGATAAATGTTACATAGCTTTGGTTTACTTTAGTTTTTGGTTCATCTTTAGTTTTTGATCATATGATTATGGTTTTATGATTTTAGTTAGTAACATGATAAGTGGTTGATTTTATTAGGTTGTAGGAATTTATGAATATGTTGGTGTCCTTGTTATATTTTTTATGATTTCTTCATGATGATGAGTGTTGCATGTTGGATGGTTAAATTGGATGTTTAAAAATGGGTGTTTGATAATTAAAAACATGTTAGAATTGATGTGGAATTGGTGGTGGTTGAACCGTGGAGGTAGGCTGTGACCCGGACCCAAAACCAGCCGGTCCAGGCCGGTTCAGGCCCGGTCCAGGCCGGTCTGGGCTGGTTCATGGTGGGTCCGGGTTTTGGTCTTTGGGTTGTGTCGATGTTTGATTGTTTAATTGTTGTTTTGACGGGTTTTAATTTTGTTAAGCATGCGGGAAAATATTAGAAATCGGTTTTAGAAAAATTAAATCAAAACAGCCCATTTTTAGCCAAAACAGCCGTGGGCCCAGTCCAGGCCCATGTGGGGTCCGGCCCAACTCAGCCTGTGGGTCCCACTTTGGGACTTGTGACGGTTTTTGAGTTATCGTCATTTTTATCGCGTTTTGTAATAATTAGCAAGTGAGAAATATTAATAAGTAAAATATTTAATTTAAAAGTTTTTCATAAAATTATTATTTCTCACATGTTATAAATTATAAGACGAGATTGTAGTTTAAATTGGATATCAGTTAAGTCAAACGGGGTTCTGGTATGTTATAATAATTCACATGTTAGAAGTTTATAAAATAACATGTATTGAATATGTTGATTTTATGTGTAAGTCTATGTGATAAAGACTCTGTTTCTAGCCGGTTTGATCCAACGGGTTTGGTCAAACTAAGATCTAGTCAGCCCCGTTTTGACTGATGACCCGTCGCGGGACTCGGGTCGGGGATTTGTCTTCAGGTAAGGTTTTATTTAATGAATGACTGAATGAGCCTTAGTAGATATGAGGCGATATGATATTTGAATATGATTTATATGCAATTAGTCACATGATAGGAAGTTTTTCCCGTGACTGTTTAAGTATATGGTTGGTGTCGTGTTGACTAAGTACCCATAGAGAATTATGAGTATATGGCGTCTTGACCATTCTAATTCTAAATGAATATCTTGGACCATGACATTGTTAGGCCTTACTATCTTTAACGAGTATATGTTCACCGTTGATAGCTTTTGTGTCTCGGCTTGGTGGGTTTATATCCAAGTCGGGGCATGGCTGCCATTGCTTCCACTTTGGGGAATGGAGCCAGCTTAAGTACTAGCCACCCCTTTGGTGGATCTCCTTAGGGGTACTCATGTGATGAGTCTTGGATGCGATGTTTTTCCGCATTTCTCTGGGTCTGCGCAGTCTAGGATTAGGGTAGAGTTGTATCTTGGCCATGTTATTATGGTAACCTCTGAGCTGAGATATGTGCTTTGGATCTGGGCCATGTTTTAAAGGTAACCGCTGAGCCTAGATGTGTGCTTTGTATTTAGGCCATGTTATTAGCGTGACCGCTGAGCCTAAATATATAAGTATATCCTACCTCGTGGTATAGACTCGAGTTACAGAAGTCTTCTATTGACTGTACTAAGAACTTATGCCTGTTTGTAGAAGTATTGGTCTTTCATGTTTGATGATTCTATGAATCTTAGAAGGTGAGATGCAAGCCGGCTAAGGTTGATAGAGTTTGGATTACCGGTTGTTAACTGATTCACATGATAGTTTGTATGTTTAGGGTCGAGAGTATTATGGCCATGTTTTAAAGGTAACCTCTGAGCTAAGATACTAGCTTCCCTACCTCGTGTTATAGATTAATAACGGTTTCACATGATAGCTTTCACATGCTAGGTTATTTGTTAGTTATCTGTTTCATAACATTAAAAGCATATCATATATGTTAAAGTTTTGTATTTTCCATATACATTGCTTTTATGTTATTCATGTTTTATTAAACTCGACATTTCGTGGCTGGGAGAACTCGGAGTTACTCCCCACTGACTGTGGCTTCCGTGTTTATATTTAATGCGGTTGGCAGGTTTGTGATGCATACATTGGGTACATTGACGAGCTAGCGAGCGAAGTATTTACCTGGACCTATATTCGGTTCTTAGATTGTATATTATTTATACACTCTTTTATTTCCGTATTTATACGGGAGATATGTCTCCCGTCTTGTATATTTCTTTTGTATAATATTATTTCCGTTTTGTAATAAACTTTTTTTTATTTATGACACCTTCGTTATGTATTATCATATTTTATTTAGTTAAATTAATTTTTTTCTTTCCGCAAATTTGAGGGTGTCACACAAGTCCTTCATCTGGAAATGTTTCCCTAGCCACTCCTTTGTAGAAGTAAGCATTGGTATATCATTCCCAATGAGAAGTATGTCATCCACATACAAAATAAGGAAAGTAACTTTGCTCCCACTAAACTTCATGTATAAACATGGCTCCTCGACACTTCGAGTGAAACCGTTTTGTTTAATAACATGATCGAAGCGATGATTCCAACTCCTGGATGCTTGCTTAAGACCATAAATGGATCTCTTAAGTTTGTATACTTTCTTAGGGTTGGATTTATCCACAAAACCTTGAGGTTGTGTCATATACACTTCCTCTTCTAGAATCCCATTCAAGAAGGCGGTTTTGACATCCATTTGCCAAATTCCATAGTTATGAAAGGCGGCAACCGCTAAGAGAATCCTAATGGATCGAAGCATAGCGACTGGGGCGAAGGTTTCATCATAGTGTAAACCATGAACTTGAGTGAAGCCTTTTGCCACCAATCTGGCTTTGTAGACATTATTATTTCCATCTTTGCCGATTTTGATCTTGTAGATCCACTTGCACTGAAGAGGTTGTACCTACTCAGATAAGTTTACCAAGTCCCATACTTGATTTTCGCGCATAGAATCCATTTTGGATCGCATGGCCTCGAGCCAATGCGTGGAGTCGGGACTAGAAACGGCTGACTTGTAGGTGGTGGGTTCATCACTTTCAAAAAGTAACAAATCTCCATCTTCCTCGATACATCTGAGGTAACGGTCAGGTTGATGAACAATTCTACTTGACCTTCTAGGGACAACAACCGTTTCAGACGAGGAGGGAACGTTTTCCTCTACTTCATTCTCGGTTTGTGGCTCTTGAACTTCATCAAGTTCAAACTTTCTCCCACTCTGTCTATTAGAAATTATATCGTTTTCTAGAAAGACAGCATCACGAGACACAAACACTTTGTCCTCGTGACGGTTGTAGAAGTAATAACCACGTGTTTCCTTAGGATACCCTACAAAAAGACATTTGTTGGATCTGGGTGCGAGTTTGTCGTTAGACTTGTCATGAATATACGCCTCGCAACCCCAAATTCTCATAAATGACAAATAAGGAACCTTTCCTTTCCATATCTCATATGGAGTCTTATCTGCCGCTTTAGTTTGGCTACGATTTAGTGAAAAAATTGCGGTTAAGATAGCAAATCCCCAAAATGAATCAGGAAACTCTGTGAGACTCATCATTGACCGAACCATGTCTAATAAAGTTCTGTTTCTCCTTTCGGACACACCATTTAGTTGAGGTGTGCCAGGAGGAGTCCATTGTGATACGATGCCACAATTTTTTAGATGTGAATCAAATTCATTATTTAGATATTCACCACCACGATCGGATTGTAGGGTTTTAATCTTCTTATTCAATTGGTTTTCTACTTCATGTTGAAACTCTTTGAACTTTTCAAAAGCTTCACTCTTATGCCTCATTAAGTAGACATATCCATATCTACTCAAATCGTCGGTAAAGGTAATGAAATAGTTATAACCACCTCTAGCTTGGAGAGTCATTGGGCCACACACATCGGTATGTACAAGGCCTAATACCTCACTTGCTCGTGTTCCTTTTCCCGTAAAAGGAGCACGAGTCATCTTGCCCAAAAGGCAAGATTCACATACACCATAAGATTCGTACTCAAATGGTTTGAGAAGTTTCGTTGAAACAAGTCTCTTTATGCGTCGTTAGTTTATATGACCTAAACGACAATGCCAAAGGTATGATTGATTAGTTTCACTTAATTTGAGCTTCTTACTCTCTACATGATAAACTTCATTAACATTATCTAGAACGTAAATACCTCCAATAGAGACGGCTTTACCGTAAAACACATCATTAAAAGAAAACAAACAACTATTGTTCTTGATTACAAAAGAGAAACCCTCCGCGTCAAGCACGGATATGGAGATAATGTTCTTGGTCAAGGAGGGTACAAAATAACAATTATTTAAATACAATTCAAGACCACTAGCTAAGGTGAGTACATAAGTGAAAGTTCTAGACCTTTAATTAGACTCCTCTAATTAGTTCATTAAATTACATTAAGTTAATGATTTAGGATCTAGTTATCATGCATGCAAATATAAAAGCATAAAAGAAAAGATAAGACCAAAACATCCTTACATTGGGATTTTTTTGTTCAATATGGGCACAATAAGAACTCCTTCTTATTGTTCTTGAGCATGAAATTAAGTGGATGATCCTCCAAAAATAACCTCCAAAGTAGAAGGTCTCCTTCTTGTTGCACCCAAGACTAAACCCAAATAATCTCATCTTATTATTAACTAGATAATAAGTAAGATGAATTCTACTAATATTATTGTATTACTACTCTAGTAATACTTAGAGAATATTAGTATTTAGGAGAGTTGTAGAGAGAAGAAGTTTTAGTAAGAAGCATGGCAAAAACAAGTGAATGAATTGGTGAAGAAAAATGAGCAACCAAAATGCTCTTTAAAGAGCATATGGCCGGTTCATCACAAGCCCCACAAGGGTGATTTTTCTTCTTATTTAATTCACATGCAAATAGGTTGAGTGTGGGTTAGAAATTGATAATGATCATGTGTCATAACATATCATTATTAAATGGTGGAGTGTGGAATTGGTAGAGTAAAATCACTAATGATTTTCTCTACTCAAAACCGGTCCACTTGAGTCCATAATGGACCATTTTGATTTTTGATATTTGTCTCACAAATACTTATTAATCATATGCTTAATTATCTTGTATAATTAAGTGTTAATTTTATCATGTAACAATTATATGAATCAAATTATATACTTAACTTTTAAGTGATATTTTACTATTATATCAATATATAATAGATCCCACAATGCCCAGTTAATTTATTTTACAACTCCTTGTAAATATAATTAACTAATTACCTCTACCTCAAAATATATGCATAACCTCAACTAATTTAATGAGTTAATGATTAATCATTAAATTAAATCTTATTTAATCGTATTAAAATAAGACGTAACATTTATTTAGTCAGTTATCGTATAATTGACTAATAAACTTAAGTGGAATGAGTTCGCAACTCCATTTCCAATAAATAACTCTCGTAACTAAACGTACATATCAAATATATGTAATGCTCTAATTAAACTGTATCGTATACAAATAATTAGTATTCTATTTGGGTCTCATCCTATAGGTGTGACCTAAAGGGATCAGTTAATTACCGCCGTCATACGACAATAACGTCAAACTCTAGTCAGCCAAGCGTTACCGATTTACGTTAATCAACTGACGTGGAGTATCAAAATATACTAATCATGCCACGTATATTCCAAATGAGATTTATTATATAAATGCACTATTGTGGAGGACACTTACTCCAACAATAAGTTCCTACGGAAATGGCAGCTACGCTTGCTCCATTCCCATGCGTAGATCCACATCACCCTTGGCTAGTGCTCGTACGTCCTTCAGCCCCTGTAAATGATTACAAAGGTGAGAACCATATCCGGTATCAAATACCCAAGTAGAAGTGCAAACATAGTTAATATCTATCATATATAGAGAAGAGAGGATTATACCTGATGGTGTCACACATCCATCCTTCTTATCCGTCAAGTACTTGGGACAATTGTGTTTCCAATGTCCCTTGCCTTTACAATAAAAGTATTCGGCGTCTGCATGCTTCTTGCCCTTAGCCTTGGCATTGCTATACATTATAGCTTTGCCCTTTCCTTTTCCATGCTTCTTAAATTGGGCCTTAGCTTTGCCCTTTCCCTTTTGAACCCCAAGACTTAAGTTCTTCAACTTCATTGAAAGAACATCCCTTTTCTCACTCCCACTTGCCTCCATATCCCGTTCGACTTGGGTAAGGAGGGCATGGAGCTCATGAAAGCTCTTGTCCATGACATGCATGTTATAGTTCGCCCTAGTTTGGGCGAACTTGGGAGGAAATGAGTGAAGGATGCGTCCAACCGCTAGCTTCTTTGCAATCTTAACCCCTAGACGCTCTAGGGTGTCCACATGCTCAACCATTTTGAGCACGTGTGGGCCAACCTTTTGGCCCTTGTCTAGCTTGGCTTCAAAAAGCCATGTCATAGCATTGTATTGGCGTATGTCAGGTGACTGAGAAAACGCCAAAGTCACCCTCGAGAATATCTCATATGCTCCTAGGGTGATGTATTGTTGCTTAAAACTAGAGGACATTGACCAAATCAAGACCATCTTGACGTCATTGGATACTTTCAAGTACTCCTCTTAAGCGGCTTTGGCCGCATTAGTGGCCCTTGGGCCGGGTTCATTGGGAGGGGTTTCGGTCAAGTAGCACAAGACGTTATCCGATAACGCCGCACTCTTAATCGTTTGCTCCCACTCGACGAAATTAGATCCGTCGTCTTTTAAGATGCATTTTTCCATTACGGACCTTAGCCATGAGTCTTTGCCAAGTTGAACGGTATTGTTGTTATTTTTTCCCATTTGCGAATTGAATTACTACAACAAAATTAGGAAATATTAACATTCAATGTTTTAAACAATTTTACTTGTGAAAACAATTTTAAACAAGTCACTAATATAATGACCCCTCACGAAATTATATAAGCGATTCTGAGACCCGCATTTTAGATAAAAATGAACATGTTATGCCACCTGTATGTAATAAACGGTAAGTCAACACCTTGACTAATTCTACTCCTAGAACTCTCGGTCGACAAATTTCGTCTAAACCCGTCTCCTAGTCCCGAGATAACGCTTATCCCGTTGAGACCAACCCAATTTAGGCATGTGATCGCATCACCCTACTTACCCAAGGTAAAAAGGTCCACGTTGTGGTTGTCCTAATGAACACGGGATTCATAGGTGCTTTAATTGGTAAGGCTAAATCTCAATTCAATTTAAGTTGTGTGAGAGGTCTTGCCAATTTACTTATTAATTGCCTATCAGTGAACTAAGTCGGCGAGTTTTAAATAACGTTGAATTGACAATCGATAAAATAAAAATGCATGTTGGCGATTTCGGCATGAGCGGAAAACATAAACAAGCACTTAACAATTAATAAATCCTAGTATGGCCACCTAGCTAATCTTATTAACTAGTTGATTACAAAATCGGAAACCAACTCCTTAGTCCCTTGCCTCTTCATGGAAAAAAAAACTCCAAAATGGCACCGTCTTTTGGAACACCGTCTTCAGGAAACTCCGTCTTCATAATAAATAATTACAAAAATACAAATGAATACATAGCAAATTCCTATTATACATTTGATCTATAAAATGAAATTATTAATTATTACAAAACGGCGATACGAGATCGCAATAAATTACAACCGAATTGGTATTCCCTTACATTACGGGTAATACCGATTAAAAAATCATCTAGGCCATACTAGGTACAACTTGCATTAAAATAAATAAATGACATTCACTCATTCAACATAAACAACATAAATAAAATGCTGTAAAATTCATGCCAAAATCGCCCTAAACACTTGTCATGCTCATTCTAGCTCGGTTTTATGTATTTTATCGATTTTTAACCATTAAAAATTAATAAACAACACTTAAATCGTCTTTAAGCTCAAAATAATTATATAATTTGATATAGAACTCAAAATTAGTCCCCACTAATTTTGTTTGTGTTTAATTAGTTTGATTTGATCGTATTTGCTAAATATAGAGGTTTAATCATAACATTTATGAAATAAACCCAAAATAAAATTAAACATCATAAAAATTTGAAACCAAAATTTTTGTACATTCTGGAACATTTCCAGGAACTCCAAAAAATAAAACATTTGCCCAAAAAATTTTAAATTAATTTAATGAACAAATAACTTTATATTTAACGGTTTTATCAAATAAAAACCATTAAATATAGAAACACAGTGAAACAAATTATGAAATTTCACCAACATGATATAAATCAGAAATTAAAAAAAATTTCATGATCAGAAAAGGACGTTTCACTTTTATGAACATTATAATCTCATATTATCGAGTTTTATCTCATAAAAATCAATAAACATGGAATACTTAATTAAAAGACATGAAATTTTACATACAGTATGTAAGACATGCATGTGAGATCATATAACAATTTCATGGCTAGAATCAACATGAAACTATTTTTAGTTAACTTTTAACTCATAAATTGCATGTTAACTCGGTTTAAAAGGCATAAATCATAATACATAGCAAATAAATCCGTAAAATCACCAAATTTGACAACAAACATTTTGAAGTCAGTAGGTATGCATGCACCAAAACATTTCGTCCAAATAAAATTTAAACTTTAATTTTTGATTTTATTGGTTTTCTTATAACTTTAATAAAAATGCCCAAAATGAACATGCATGCTACAAGCTAGCTCTGATACCACATGAAAATCCATAGACCCTAATTAGACTCCTATAATTAGTTACTAATTAACTTATTAATTTAGTATTTAATGATCTATGTAACATGCATGCTAATATAAAGGCATAAATAAACATAAAATGAAATTTCCTTACATTGAGAAATTTCGGTTTAAATGGGCACAATAAGAAACTTCTTTTCTTATTGTTCTTGAGCTAAAAAAATAGGACGAACCTTCTTGAATGAACTTTCAATGTAGAAAGTCTCCTTCCAACATGTACCCAAGACTAACCCAAACAATCACTATAATTTTAGACTAGAAAAATATAGTGACAAGAAGTGACTAATATTAGGTTTATTACAACTCTAGTAATATAAGAATATTAGTTGATTTGAGAGTTTTAGAGAGAAGTTGGAGAAAATAGCAAAACAAGTAGAAAAATGAGCAAATGAAATGAACAACCATTATGTCCTTATATAGGCCATATTGGCCGGTCATGGTGCTCAAATTTGAGCCTTTATTTTGTTTATTTTAATCCCATGCAAAATGGTAGAGTGTAGGATAGTATATGATCATGTTCATGTGTCATACATGTCATAATCACATGTTGTAGTGTAAGAAAAGAAATGAACAAAAATCATTCCTTCCACTCACATGGAATCCGACCTCTACATGGCTAAATGGTCCATTTTGATTTTTGATATTTGTCCCACAAATACTTATAATCATATGCTTAAGTATCAAGTATAACTAAGTGTTAATTTGATCATATAACAATTAAATGATTCAAATTAATAAATAATATATATACTTAACTTTTAAGTAATATATTACCATTATATCAATATATAATGGGTCTCACAATGACTAGTTAATTTATTTTACAACTCCTTGTAAATATAATTAACTAATTACCTCTACCTCAAAATATATGCACAACCTCAACTAATTTAGTAAATTAACGATTAATTACTAAATTAAATCTTATTTAATTATATTAAAATAAGACGTAAAATTTATTCAGTCAGTTATCGTATAATTGACTAATAAACTTAACCTGTATGAGTTCCTAACTCAATTTCTAATAAATAACTCTCGTAACCAAACATATATCAAATATATATGTAAAATACTATTTAAACTGTATCGTATACAAATAATTAGTTTACTGTTTGGGTCTCATCCTTTAGGTGTGACCGAAAGGGGTTAGTTGATCACCGTCGTAATACGACAATAACGTCTAACTCTAGTCAGTTGATCGTTATTGATTTACGTTAATCAACTGACGTGGAGTATTAATATACTAGTCATCCCACAGATATTCCAAAATAAGATTTATTATATAAATGCACTATTGTGGAGGACACTTATTCTAACATACGAGAGTCATTCTAGACACAGAATGCTAAGAGGACCAAATATCTTTCTTTAGTGTTCATTTTATTTTCTGCTTTGTGCTTAATTTGACATAGCATTAGGTTAGTAAGAGAGGTTTCAAAATTTCTCATAATAATTTGGTGGCGACTCGTAACTGCAAGCTTGTATCATACCTTTCATTGTTTTCAAAGACTTACAATCGGTTCACACTCTTACCTTCCTCAACTTGCTTCAAATTGGGTCTTACATAGACTTGAAATGGTAACTATTTTCATTGTGAGTTTCCAACCCAAATTAGTAACATTTGATCTTATTGAAGACGGTATATCCATCTTCAATGTAGACGAGTCAGATCCTCTTTTATAAGGAGACAAGTGAAACTGCAAGTGGGGATTCTGTTGGAAATAGGAGCTTTTAAGCCTTTGAACATATTTTCTACTATCCCACATAGGAGAGGAAATGAAGTGTGTATGTGTTTATATATACACCCCTTCCCTTACTTATCACTAGTGGGTTAAGGGGGTCTTTTGTAGAGACTCTGCGAGGTGCTTAATTCAGCCCGCACGCGCGCGCGTGCCTGAGCCTGTCCCGGTTCCGAGATCCGGGATTCGGGATTTGGGAATCGCCTGCGGCGGGCTGTGCCTATCTTTTTGGGCCTGAGACGAGTGAGTATGTCTGTTTTGTGTGTTACTGCATTCTTTCCTACATATTCGACCCGTCTTTATTGTATGAAGACGAATATATCCCGTATTGAATGAGAATTTGTAAATTAGCAATTCAAAATTTTAGTGAGTTCAGATTAAAAACCCAATCCCAAATATTTTGGGTCATTATCATGGTTGTGGAGACAAAGAAAACAAATTTAAGTTAAAATAGACGACCTACTGTGTTGTTTAAAGAATAGCATCCATTGTTTTCAGGTAATTAACTAGTTTCACTCCACCAAAGTACGCCAAATAATCAATTTTTGTTTCTTTTATTTATAAATCTATCAGTTGTTTAAGACTTTGATTAGTCCAAGTAGATGGGAATGAGGTTATCAGACTTTTACGGCTGCTTTATTTTAATTGCTCTTGCTATCACTGATTTTTACCCAATTGTGCAAAAACACTAAAATTTATTTATATTTGGTATTATTCATTTTAGTTTATGATTACTTTAGATTTTGTGTGATGGTGAAATATGAAGTGATGCTTGAGATTTATCAATTCGTGTTATAAACTCACCATTCCACTTATTCATCTATTTTCACTTGTTGATCAATTTTCGATCATATATGATTTGGAATTTGTATGTTATGTCTGTAAATTGATGATCATGGCTTTGACTTCATTATCATATTCTGTTGCTTCTTTTTATTAACTACTTGTTCGATTTAAGGGCTTGTTTGGAAGGAGGGATTTGAAGGGTAAAGACTAGGGATTTAAATGTTATTTTCTTATTTGCTCGATCTTCTTGTGGTAGATTTCTATTCTTTGTCAATTTTCTTTTTCTTTAGCTGAATTGGTTCATTTATAATATCGGCACTTCAGACCAATTTCTATATTTTGTCAATTTATGTTCCGGACAATAGATTATGTTCTCTTTTGCCTTGGTTTTTAATCGTAAGCATTGCAACTATGCAAGTAGGTTAGGAAGCCCCGGACTAGTTTTCCACTACCCAATTAAGTTTTAATTGGGTTGGAACAATCAGCAATATTGAATAATGTAGTATTAGAGTTTTTCATGTTCGAATGTTGAGGTTTTTAAGCATGGTTGTTTGACTGTTTGACATATCGTCCAATGTAATTCTCTTTTCAATTGTTAGGTTACTTCTAGAGCCTCCTTTTGCGATTTTGGTCGTCTTTCAACAGTCAATTTTGCAGTGCACGGAGATTGCTTTGTTAGATGCACAAAGACGGTCGTAAGCAAGCAAGGACGTAACTCATTGTTAACATCAATGGAGGAGCATAATAATGACAATATGGACTCTCTCTTTGAAGGCATGGTTCTTTTTACTCCTCAAGCAGTAGTTAAGAATAATGCCAGTTCTCATTTAGATGTCTTGCCCTTGATGATGGAGGGAAGTACATCGGGTTTATCAGCAGTGGATTCACCATCTTCTGAACCACTTGACGAGAACCTGTTTTCCGACCTCACTGTTATCACTCCCTCCTATGTTGAAACTACTGAGACGAAGATGCAGCAGCCAATCGACCTGTTGCCTGTGATGACCTCTAGCACAATAACGACCGATACAAGAGGAGCTCCAGCTGTTTCATATTTTCGGCAGAGCTCTAGAAAGAAAAAAAGAGGTGGCCTGAGGATTGGTTATGGCAGGGATTCACCACTTTCAGATGAGCCCGATCCAGGTTCAGATTCTCTCGAGTCATTACCCACTGCTGAAAGCTCTTCGTCGGTTCCTACCCCTTCAACTGAAACTGACTCGGTTGTAGGAGGCAAAAATCAAGAAATAACTCCCGTTTGTCCCCGTGTTAGCCTTAATGAACAAGTCGACACTCGTGCAATAGTACTTGAAAGTGAGTGTGGCGATGGAGAATCACAGTTCAAACAAATTTATAAGGAGTTAGCTGAAGGCGAAAATGTTGGTTCGACGCCTCCTGATGAAGAAAAATCAGTTAGAATTGGGAACCAAGAGAAAGAATTAAAAGAAACTTACGACACCGTGGAGGGTAAATATGAGCAGATCAAGGCTCAAATCTATGAGAAGATGAAACATGTTCGGGAACAAGCATCATCTATATCTATTGAAAAGAAAGAATCTAGGAGGAGGAGGAGAAAAGCTTCTGAGAATGCTGAGCTAGCATCTGAAAGGTACAAGGAAATTGAAAAGAAACTAGAGGAGGCTTGCGAGACTGAAGACTTTGAAACGGCAGATCGCCTTAGCGAGAGCCTTGCTGCAGCTGAAAAGGAAAAGGAAGGGTTCTTAAATGAACTTAGAGATGCTGAAGCGCAGTGTGATGCTATTGATTTGAAAATGGAGGCGACTCTTGAGCATCAGATTACTGTTGAGGAAGAATGTGTGTCATTGTTACAATTGTTTTCTAAGGTATGCTTATCCTTAATTTCAGTTTGTGCTTATAGGCATTTTCACAGTCAAGTATAAAGTCTCTTAGATCAATTACATCAATCATTATTATCTTAGTTTCTAGACTATTTTTTAGACAGGAAGAAAATTAAATAATGAATGAACATATACTAGGAATGCGGATAAGGCATCCTCATAAAAGATATCTTCTAGGCCTTCTCTGCTACAACGTGTCATTATTATTCGTCTTACCCATCACCATAGTCCAAACAAAAGCTTGAACCATCGAAGGAGTCTTGCATTTCCCACGAAATTTGCAACAAGGAAAGCTGGATAACTTGGAATGCTGAAATGTTTAAACAAGGATTAAATAAGTACTCTGACAGCCACGTCCTTATATCATAAACATAACATGCTTTTTTTCCCTATATAAGGTAAAAAAATTCTAGGACGGACGCTCTTCAATCTCCAAATCATGACACAGGTCCGAAGAGTTGTTTATGCCGATGAAAAGGTAGCTGAGTAAACAACATAGGAACAAGAATGTCATCCACACCTAAAAGGAGATATTATCAAGGAAACATAGAAACAAAATTATTGTTCCCTTTCCAAACATCCTACCAGAATATGATTCATAGACCACTAATTACCTTGTATATAAGAATGTTAGGGAAAGCAATGAGATTTGACTTACAAATGTCTTAGTGCGTATGCTGGTTACAAGTGAAATCTCAAGATGTCAACTGTTACAATGAAGGTTATAGTTTCTCGTGATAGCAAAGGATTGAGTTGCAAAGGAAAATGCCATAACCATGTGACCATGTCCCTATCAGGCAAACGTTTTTGTCTCTTACGCATCCTGTACCCATGATTCATGTAATGTGTTTACAAGTGATTATGACTAAATGGGTCGAGAAGGGACTAAATGGGTCAGAGAGAAGACGAAAGAATTAGTTCATTGGGGTACAAACTTTGGTATTCAGGTAAAGGATAGATGAAGAAATGTTGCCGGGAATGTTAGGGATAGTTGTTGATAGGGAGTTTATTGATGTTATGGTTGATGTGTTGGGGAAGAGTGATGGGTTTATTGGGGTGAAGTAGTTCCGATCATTGCGTATGCACCAAATGTGGGGTAGGACGCAACTAAACTTAGCAAATGGGTCATCCTAGTCGGGCTCGGGTTGGGTCACTTTGGGTCGTTTAATTTTCGAGTCAATAATTATCGGGTCATGGTCTTGGTCGGATCACTCTGGGTCGGGTCATTTAAGAGTGGGTCATTCTAGGTCGTTTGGGTCATTTTGGGTCATTTGGCTCACTTCGGATCACTTCAAGTCGGGTCATTTCGGGTCGGGTCAGTTTGGATCTTTCAGGTCATGTTTGGGACACACTTTTTGGGTCACTTTTGGGTCTCGGGTCAGCCTTATCGGGTCATTTGGGTCAAGTCAATGCTAGGTCTAATTTAAGAGTGTTCATGGGAATTTTTGTCTAGGGGAGAGGAATGAAGCGGGAAGTGGTATATTTCGATTTTGCGTTAGCATATGATTTGGGTATAATGAACAATTTATTTGTGAAAAGGCACTCTCATTTATTGACTTGCAGAAGTGGACATAATGCAAGTCTTTTTAGTTAGAAATGCCTCAAGAAAGAGCTACACGGATTATTGGGGTGAAGTAGTTCCGATCATTGCGTATGCACCAAATGTGGGGTAGGACGCAACTAAACTTAGCAAATGGGTCATCCTAGTCGGGCTCGGGTTGGGTCACTTTGGGTCGTTTAATTTTCGAGTCAATAATTATCGGGTCATGGTCTTGGTCGGATCACTCTGGGTCGGGTCATTTAAGAGTGGGTCATTCTAGGTCGTTTGGGTCATTTTGGGTCATTTGGCTCACTTCGGATCACTTCAAGTCGGGTCATTTCGGGTCGGGTCAGTTTGGATCTTTCAGGCCATGTTTGGGACACACTTTTTGGGTCACTTTTGGGTCTCGGGTCAGCCTTATCGGGTCATTTGGGTCAAGTCAATGCTAGGTCTAATTTAAGAGTGTTCATGGGAATTTTTGTCTAGGGGAGAGGAATGAAGCGGGAAGTGGTATATTTCGATTTTGCGTTAGCATATGATTTGGGTATAATGAACAATTTATTTGTGAAAAGGCACTCTCATTTATTGACTTGCAGAAGTGGACATAATGCAAGTCTTTTTAGTTAGAAATGCCTCAAGAAAGAGCTACACGGATTGCATGGTAATAGCGGGTGAGAGTACTGCCACTCATCATAGACTCTCTGGTGTTCGATTTTAGAGTGAAGATGAACCTACGGTCAGATTTGTGGCTAAGTTGGTGGATAGTGGATTATGGTCAGATGACTTAGAATGAGGATGTAGAGGATGTAAATTCAACCTGGAATATGACAGAGAATAGGATTAAGGAAGTAGCAAGAGAAGTGCTAGGGAAATCTAAGGGGTGCGTGCCACCAAATAAAGACACATTTTGGTGGAACGAGGAAGTAAATCAAGTGATAAAGAAGAAAATAAATGTTACGCTATTGGAAGAATGTAGAACTATGGAGATTTATGAGAGAATAACAAAGCTCGGAGAGAAGCAAAAAAAATAATGCTAGGGGAAAGGTTGATGAGAAAATGTTTGCAAGATTAGATGCGAAAGAGGGAGAAAAAGAAATTTATAAAGTTGCTTGGATAAGGACAAAATGACGCGTGATATAGGATGAGTCAAATGTGAAGGATATTGATCACAATGCATTGGTTGGAGATAAAGAGAGAAATGATAGATAAACGGAATACTCCGATGATCAATTTAATGGGCAACAAGAATGAGGGATCTATGTATTTACCTTAATCGGGAATTTGTGCAGAGAATTTAAAAAGGTGAAGTCAAGTTGACATTAAAGAAGATGAGATTGTAGAAAGCCGAAGAACATGATGACATACCTATTGAAATGTGGAGATGTTTAGGGGGAAAAAGACTAGAAAGGCTAACGCTGTTTTTCAACGGGATTTGAAAAAGTAACAGGAGGCCTTGGCTTGGAAGAAGAAAGGTTAAAATGATGTTCAAGCGTGTGATTAAAATGACGAGTCCTAACATGAAGGTTATGGCAAAGAGTGATTGAACGGAGATTTAGGAGAAAGGTAAGGATATCTCAGAACCAGTTTGAATTTATGCCCGGAAGATCGACAATGGAGTCGATCCGGTCCATCTTATGTGATAATTAATGGAGAGCGATCCGGACAAGAAGAAGGAATTACTATGGTATTCACTGATTTAGAGAAGGCGTATGCTAGAGTGTTAGAGTGAAGTACGTTGGTGAGCATTAATAAAGAAAGGGTATCACGAAAGTATATTGATCTTATAAGGACATGTACCAAGGGGGCCACTACGAGCATATAGACTAATGTGGGGAAGACATAAGAGTTTTCTATTACAATTGGAGTGAATCAAGGTTCAACTCTTTGTCTTTTGTTCTTTGCTATTGTTATGGATGAAGTGACGCGATCATATCAGATGGTATCGTGCTAAAGGATAAAGTTGAAAGGAAATTGGAGCTTTGGACTCAGACGTTAGAATATCAAAGAGCCACTAAACTGAAAGAAGATGGAATATTTGGATGGAATATTTAGAGTGTAGATTTATTGGAGGCACCGGTTAGGAGAATTGAGTTATGGGGAATTGATAATATTTTTATGGGAGGAGAAGACTGAAACAAATATGGATATTGGTGATTGAAAGCAATATGAATGTTTTGGGAATCGGTGAAAGTGTGGCTATTGAGAGGGTATTATGTAGTCATTATTCATGTTGACCATTTAGTGTATGCTATGCTACTCAGATTGTTTAAAAGTATCCAACACAGGTGCGTGTCCAAGTGTCGGGCTCTGCTATTTAAAAAAAAAGAAAAGAATATGCATATTTTTGTCTAAAATGAGGTGTCCAAGTGTCACACCCATGTCCGAGTGTCGAGTGTGTGCGCAAGGAAATCCGCGAGGAAATTAGAAGAGTTCACGAATGGTGACTCACCGATCCTTCAATATAGACCACAAACACATGTCAAACACGACAGTGTATCGGAGAGTCGGAGTAACACATGTGTCGAGAATATTTTAGGAAGTTATAGGATGTAATTTTGTAGAACTTTCTAGAAAGTTTAGAGTCGGAGATGAGGACTACTATAATTAGACCAGACTTGTTCATGTGTATTTGAGTGATTGAGAGTTTCATTCAAGCTTTATCAAAGATGTCTCGAGCATTCTCTTCACTTCAACCCTGATCCCAAATCACTTGGGCATCAAAGTGACTATGAGGGATAACCTAACGAGTATGCATAACGGGCATTGATCCTTAGATTGTGAATGCATACAAATGAAAGGCTCAAAGTTCAGTCAATTTCGGAAGCCTGACTAGTAAACGACAGACTTTTGACAGGTGGTGCATGGGGAGCGGCTTGCTTGCGGGTGTCGGCTCGTGACAACGCGCTCTCGTACTTGTAACTTACAAAGTCCATAAACAAACAGTGTTCTTATAACTATGAGTTGGAAGTACAATTGATCCAATCTTCCAACCCCATGCTTTGTAGTGGACATTAAAGAAACCCAACTATTGTTCTTTTCTCTTCCCTCACCCTCATTCATAACTATGAGCTGTAGTTCATTAATATCATCATATGTGTGGCCCATTAATTCATAAAATTGCGGTGATCTATATTTAATTACTATAAAAAATATTTTTTTACACCTCTCCATTTGATGATTTTATGTTAGCTGTTTCTTTCTTGTAGGATGCCTTGGCCAATGCAGACTTGGTCTTGGAGACTGTTGAGGTGGATTCTTCAAAGGATGTTGATGAGTGGTTTAAGTCAGTTGAAGCTTTAGAGTCCAAGAAATTGGAAATAGAAATTGAATCGCAGCTAGTAAATGATGCTCGTTCAGCATTAAGTGGTTCTATCGAGCATTTAGTTGAAAATGATATAAAGGAAAAAGAAGCTCTTTGTGACAAAAAAAATCTGCTGACACACGAGTTGGAAGAACTTCTGCATTTAGTCAAAGCGAAAGAGGCCGAGATAGCTGAAAACGATTTTAAAATTGAAGCGGTAGACAAAAAAATATCTGATGTCTTCTCTGGTTTTAAGGATCTCCAAACAGGAGTTGATGGTAATTTTGGAAAGTTACAGACTGTCATGTCCGAAATTGAGTCAGAATCGGAGGCTTTATCTAAAAGGAAGGAAGAAATTGATACACTTTTATCCCAGGGAAAGAAACGTGTGGAAGAGCTCAGGAAACTTGCTTCGGAATCTGAAGATCAGATCAACATGATGGAAGAGAGTCTTAGACTCAGAAAAGCAATAGTAGCATCTGTCCTGAAAGGCGGAGAAGAAAAGTCAAGGCTTGCCAAAACTGAGGAAAAAATATTGGCAGACACTCAGTTGCTCAAACAGGAGATTTCTGCAGCAAGAGCTTCTCTGCAGGTATATTCTAATTCCGACTTCTCGAAGATTAATGATATATTAAGCGTGCATATTTTTGCATGTAATTTTGTGAAGGAAATTATCTAGCATGCGAAAATTCTACTCCGTAGTTTATAAAATATGTAGTGTAGGACCAATGTTTTTCGTACTTGCTTTGATTTTGTTGTCATCGGTAATGCAATTTGAAATTTGTAATTGAAGGGCTATACTTTGTGACGTTGTAGTTGCTAATTCTGTTTATTACTTGGCTGTTGTCTATTATCGTAATAACTAGTTCCTGCTTGGAAATTGACATGGCCTTGAAATTTGATTTATGGTGGATTGAGAGTATTTGAGACAAGTTTCTTGGCAAGTATAGACTAGATAATAATAATCACAGTATTCCAGGGTATGTGTATCATACTATCATGCTCTCCTTCCTTTCATGCCGTGTTGGTTGCAGTATTCCCGATAAGCTTAGAATAATTCGTGCACATGTGCGCCTCTAAGGCTCTCGTCTGGCGCAAGGGTTGGATGTACACAGGCTTACCTTGTGTTCAACAGATAAGAGTTTGTTTCTAAATGACCCATAATGGACGCGTAATTTAGCGAGCCATTTAGCTTGATTTGAGGTAATTCCAAAGTCAAAGCACAGTGAAATTTGAAACAGCATTTGCATTGTTCTCTGTAGCCAATAGAATGATAATTCATAGATGAACGTTCTTCTCACAACAGGAGCTATCATCAAAAAAGTTGAGCATCCAACAAGAAGCTGCTTCGTTGAAGCAAAGACTACAATTCATCGACAAAAGAGGGCCAGAGCTAGAAGCAGAGAAGAAAGTTGCAGCAGCTGGTAGAAACTTCAAGGAGGCTGCACGTATAGCCTCCGAGGCTAAGTCCTTGACAGCCGAGAAAGAAACTCTCGAGGCTAAGGTGGAAGAATCCGAGGTACAACAAGGAAAGATTGATGATGAAATCAATGAAACTACCCTAAAATTAAACGAGTTTGAACAACTTGTATCATCAAAGGAAAGAGAGGCGGCTGTGGCTAGAATCCAGAGGCTTCAACTTATTTCAGCTTCAGCTTTGAACGAAAGATCGGCAGCTTTAGAGTTGGGTGATGTTGAGGAGGCTAATGTACTCATGGCGGAGGCTGAAATTGTAGATTCTGAAGCTAAACAGCTTGAGTTAGTACATAATATCAGCAAAGAAGAAATTGGAAATATATGTGAGAGTTTTGTTCGTATGGAGCTTTTGTCTAGCCTTGATGAAAAGCCATTGGAAGAATTAACTGCTGGAAGTAACCTATCTCCATGATTAAGCATGCTGTTTTGTTCACTCATAATTATCATTTTTTCCACAGATTCAAATTTGTAAAGGGGTCAAGGATATATTTTTGTTTCCTTCTAAAATCTAGAAATTGTACACTGCTGTATTAATATCATTTATACTTGCCAAGATTTTCTCTGCTATATCATTCTTGTATCTCAACAAGAGATTTGCAACTTCATTTGAGCAATTGGATTTATCGGAGTAGTAGTTCTCCACATTCGACTAATAGGGTAACATCCTATACCATATATTAAAAAATTGGAACATGGAGAACTCATCTGGGTAGTCCATAGCATTTGCGAAACCTTTCTACTTGGCCATAGACCCAAGTTGCCATTGATTTGTTGACTTTCCAAATTAAGTATTGGTGCACATTTAGGTCTTTTGAGCTGAATTTTGCTGAACTTTTCTGAACTGAATTTATAGGAGCTGAACTGAACTGAACTTAACTTAACTTATAGGAGCTGAACTGAACTGAACTGAACTTATAGGAGCTAGACTGGACTGAACTGAACTGAACTTATAGGAGCTGAACTAAACTGAACTTATAGGAGCTGAACTTTTCCGAACTTAATTTTACTTAATTGAATAGAACTTATAGAATTTAAACTTTACTAAACTGAACTTTATTATTATTACTATCTTTTGGAAATGTCTGTCATACAAAAAAAATATTCTCTAAAACATAAGGTAAGATAATAACATTATTCCGATTTATATACATTGGTTTGTTCATACAGATTACTACGTTTACATTACGTTACATCTTCTTCTAACCATCTATTTCCATATAATCATCTTCCTCCTCACTTTCTTCTTCATCTTCACTATCACTCGAAACAACGAAATTGTCTCGCCAAATATTTTTTACTATCTTGTTTTGTACCTTGAACATGACATTTTTCCGCTTATCATCAAACATGCCTGAATCTACTGTTCCTTGAATATTCACGTCATGTTGTATAATAGATATTCCAAGAGTATGCATCCTTATAAAATTATAGAGTGTGAATGTAGAAACAATAATAGACATTTGATACTTTTGTGACATTTGGGCATATTTTTTAAAAATCTTCCACCTTTTTTTCAATTGACCAAATGTCATTTCAACTTTCATTCAAAAATGATGAATGTCGATAGTTGAAATACCCTACAATTCCTTCGGGCGGTCTCAATGATAATGTATGTATCCAATAATTAATGTCAAATGTTTTTATATCGGTTTTTCATAAATAATATATTCCGTATAATTTTTCTAAACTTAATTTGTAAGAATTGAACTTTTCTGAACTGAACTTATAAGAGCTGAACTGAACTGAACTGAACTGAACTTATAGGAGCTGAACTGAGCTGAACTGAACTTATAGGAGCTGAACTGAACTTAAAGAAGGTGACTTTAAGTCCAAAAGAACCGGACCTTATACACAAATGTGACACCTATACTCAGTAATTGGGAATTAGGATAGATACTTCCCAATTCACTCTTTCATTCGTTACCGCAAAAAGTAAGTACTCTTTAACTGAGAAAAATACAAATTTTAACGTCATTTAACTTATACTAAATCCATAGAAAGGAAACATGAACAACTGATTTCCCTGGACAATTAAACTAATTTTCTTCATTTTCACAAATCAAATTGCACCCATGTTATTTTTCCCTCAAAAACCATAAATCAATAAAAAAGTCGAATTCAATTCAAATTCCTAAACTAGTTTCCCCCAAAATGGAGTCTGAAGGATCGATATAAGCAGCGGAAATAATAATTATACGATCCTTTAATAGACATATTGCATTCAAACTGATGTAAATAAAAAGGATTAATTCACATACCTGAAATTTAGACGGATTAACAATTAACTCCGAAAGTACGAAGTCTCTAGTGTATCCACACCGGGTACGATCTACACTCTCAACCTTTAAGACGACCCGGAAATATGAGAACCCTTGAGAAAACCCTTTTTCTCTATATATATTTTTGGTGGAAAACTAACTCAATGAATTGTGTTTTTTTCCAAATACCAACTCTAAGTATTTATAGGAAAGAATAAGATAAACTCCTTATTTTATTTCCTTATTTTAATACTATGGAATACTTTCTCCTTTTATTATTATATCTTTTGTGTTAGCAATTAATATAATAATATGTCATCTAGATACTTTAATTATTATCATATAATAATATAAAGTCATCTTAAGTGTAAACGTTAACCCGTAAGTGTGTGACCATCTAGGTTCAACATTAAGCCAATAGTAATTAACGTTACCGATCCGATTGGGTCTGGGGCATAATTCCAACAATCTTCCACTTGACCCATAGTTAATCGTCTTAATTACTAATCGAGGTTGGCGTCTAACAACACTCCTCAACGACTGGATAATGTGAATATCAACATCTGATGAAGACGAACTTGGTTAAGGGTAATGTATAATTTCCTTCCATCTTTCCAATTCCGGATCATCTTAGGGTATGGTTAAAAACTGTCAAACCTTGTTAGATAACCACTATGTTCCATGTCAATCACTATGGTTGGCGAATCGACTTCAAGAAACACATTTCTTGAAACATTCATCTGCCTTGGCCAAGGTCTTGATACAACCAATAAGATTAATGACAACATAGAGTTCAAACTCGTTACCTCGAGTTGATGGATTCCATCCGACTCACCACTAACTTCATAGGTACTCAATTAAACCCAATAACCATTCAACTAGTATTTTTACACACTAGTTGTCAGGCATCAAAGTATAACAAGTATTCAATTAATTACAATGGTGAACTCAGGTCAAAGGAAAAAAGAATTACATTAACTCCTTATGAGAATTTCTACATTGACAGTTAATAGGTAAAACAACCATTGGGAAACCTCCTTTCGGTCAGTTCAATGATCATATCTCCATATGGTCACCTATACATACAACATAATGAATGAGATCCATTATATTCATCCAATGAATAAAGTTGTACATATATTAGTCCATCTGGATCATCAAAGCCCCTTTTGATAACCCTTGGACCAAGAACTTCTTTTGCTCAAACCCTCTAATGCTTGACTCTCATTATTATAATCTCCATTATAATGTCAAGCATACAGTTAAATCAAGGACTTATCACATATGGTTCTCAAACACAATATGATAAAAACAATGCCATTTTATTAATATCAATTAATAATAAATAAGAACAATATGAAATGTGTTCAAAATATGTTACATAACGATTGGGTCTAGAGCATAATTTCAAAAATCATCTCCCACTTGACCTAGAGCCAATCACTCATGAACTT